>OU744724.1:42606119-42882161 GCA_916613615.1 Steromphala cineraria | reverse complement strand
TTTTGATCTGAACATTTGACGTCCATGGTAGTTTAGCAATGTCTTATAAAACAGTGTCAAAAACAATCATCTTAGGTTAAAGTATATCTTTATATAATTTTACTCTAAGGTTACCATTTAAAGCACTTACATCTACATTTGAACATCTAATATCTCCATTTATAATTTAATGTTTCTGAGTTTGGAAATTGAGAAACTAATTTCAGTTTCCCGTCATTATGTTGGTGTTTATACCCACGCGGCAATTTGGCTCTAACTCAGATAAATAACTCTCGTTAATGGCGTTATGTTTTATATAAATGCCAAATATCTTATTTATTCATTTGCGATATGGCAATTATATGACAAAAACATATTTTTAATGAAAATCGTAAGACAGTCAAATATATTCACGGAAGACAAATTTACACCTCAAACTTACATGAATACTAGTTAAATAACCTTTTGACTGATTGACGCTTATTATTGTCCGGTTTTCGATCACCATCGCGTTATCAAACCTTCCTGTTATCACTATACGACATCGAATAGCTTTAAAATGTTCGAAAGTTTAGTTCGAATTCAGTTTATCACTAGTTATCATTTTCGAAAGACTGGTTCGATTTCACTATTTTACTAGTTAACGTATTCAAAATTTATATTTACAATTAACACTAACGTTGATGTTCTGACTGAAATCACTGACCCCTTAAAAGGGCAGTAGCACGGGGGAACACAAGATGATGTCAGGAAAATGAAAATAGATGGTTATAATTAAAAGACAATGTATTTGAACTAAATGAAGCATTAATAAATCAAATAAATTTATATATAATGTAAATTTCAGCCGTGCGATTCCTTTTTCTTACACAAAATGAATTGTAAGGTGTTTACACAAAACGGCTGCCAATGGATTTTATGTGGATGTCAAAATTTTAAATTGGCAAACAAGGAGGTTATATTTTGTATCTTCCTGTTGCTACTTTTGGTTCTCAGCAATTAAATCTGTTCCAGTATTATTCAAATGTATAAGGACGAATTTCTTACTTAAATATTTAAATGATTGACCTCAACAACTGAATTGACTAATGTGTCAATACTATCGATAGTTAGAAAAGCTATTGATACTATCGATCCTTTTAAAAAATGATTATCGATTAAGTACTATCGGCACAGCAACTATTTCGATAAGTCGATATTATGATCTATCGGTTACACCACTAGTTGATACGTATGCAGTCTGAAGATAAGACTTACAGCTGCGTACCTTAAACAACATGTAACCCCGAGGGGGTACACAATGCAGAAATGGATACATAAAGATATCTTGAGATAACATTGATATTTTGTTTGTTCAAAAACATGCGCAAAATAGTCATTTAATGACTTTGAAAACAAACATCATATTTTCAGTCTGTAAAACTTCTCTCAGCCAATCATAACCTGCCACATCACATCGCCCTTTCTCGCCAAACTGGTCAGGCTATTGCTATTGTTTACAGTATTGAGTCAAGCGGTCACTTACTTACTTACGTATACTTACTATACAAACAAAGAAAACAACTTTCCAGTATGATGGTTAGTTAGTGAGACATATAATGAAGACATTTCCTAATTTTGGTTGAATCTTTTTGACTGTTGATAGCTTAATCACGGCTTCTACAGAGGGATCTAAAGTCGTCAATTCATCAATGAGACTACATGGTATGTCATAGCCCTGTCATAGAACTATGTTTCGCATATCTATTTTTTAAAAAGAAACAAAATAGTGACGTAACGTAAACATGGACAGATCAGTACACATATCATATACAGTGACAGTATTGAAACAACGATTTTCGTAAACATACAACAAAGCAATTAAATGCTAAGGTTATATCTTCATTAATGGTATAAACATTAGGATATTTCATCAAGGCAAAATCTTAATATTCAATCATGTTTTGAAAATCTCTTAGATATTACGGTATAGTTATGTTTTGAATTTAGTAGTTCTAAGTTTACATTTTGTGATGAGTGGCCAGATAAAATTGAAGACAAATTAAACAAGTTAGTGAAACGTTTTAAGGAACTTATGAATAATCCTGAAGTAATTTTATATAATCTGAATGAGGTTTTGCTATATACACACTACGAAATATTCGGAAAGAGAGTCATTGAGGCATCATGTCATGAAATTGTATTAAGTTCGCAATACAAGGATATTCAGGATATTCACCTTTTGACACCATGTTTCATCATGTCTTGAGCGTTTCACAATCAAATAAAAAACCAATGTTAGTTTACAAAAAGACAACTCATCAGCGTAAAATAAATACCCTTCTATATCTTTGTTTGAGATAATGTTATTTTAAATTTTAAATATTTGTAAACTTCTAACGCAAACAACTGCCTGAAATAACAAATATGTATACATATAAGTTTGAATGCACAAAGTTTAGTTTACATATCATGTGACCAAAGCCTACCTTATTGAAGTCACTGTAAACGCAAAATACTCCATCTCATGTGTACTGTATGTGTTCATCTTAAGACAGAAACAATGCATATGATAAATTCTAAATGTTTAATTTTGGATTGGATCTAGTTCGTCTGTTGACCAATGGATGACTAGTGCTTTGACAACTGGGCGTGTCATAGATGGGCAGACATGCTTGGTCTCTAAAACAACATCCCCTAATTCTTGTAACAACATTGTCAAAGAGTGTGAAATATCCCAAGCGCGACTCCCTAGGGCTGTAATTACATAATCAGTTACGATGTGCCATAACTGTTTAATTACTACTCTGTTTTATTGCCGGACAGATGAAGCTTCTAAATCGTGCTAAAAGATGTTTATTCTGTTTATTTACCACCATTGTCTGTTATATTTACATTGATTAGGCCCATTTCCGTTCTGTATATGATGTAATAATACACAATCTGTAAAACTTCTCTCAGCCTATCATAACCTGCCACATCACATCGCCCTTTCTCGCATGCGCAGTAAAGGCAATATCGTTCACCCGGTAGAATCCCTTTTCAGACTGTCAAATTGAGAAGCCTAAAATTTTCGCACTTTGAAGGGCGATATCTTTGTTATTAGAGGACCGATGAAAACGTTTTTTGGTGTTTTTTGAAGTTGACAATGTTTTCTGTACATATTTACCAATTAACATGGGAAAAATTATGAGGTTTCTTGTTGTTTAAGTTTGTTCACTTGCTTGTGTATCTTAGTGTAAATATCATGTAAATTGGGTTTCATTTTGACGTCAACAAAATAACTCCAGGAGCACCTGTCAACGCAAACTGAATGTTATGTTATGTACTCAAATTTCAACATTATCCGTATCGTTTTGTCAATGCTAGGATGCCTCAAAGACTATCCAAACTACATGATAATTGCACTAAAAACGCAGGTTAGTGAACAAACTTTAAGATACGCAGCTGTATTTCACAACATACACACTCTATCGATATAGATATATCGGTATCCCTGCTTTATATATCTCAAAGCGACATGCGAAGACCTTATAATATTCCAGTAATTTTAGCTCATTTATTGCTGAATATAGAACAAATTTAAATAAAAGTAGACTCTTCCTCTTTGTGACGCTCATGTATGGTATTTCAATATATAAACATTGTAGAAATGAAATACGAGCGAAATTTTTCAGGATGGTCAAAATCTTAACTAAAATTGAAAACTTGATTTAATTAACTTAATTATTTTGGTGTAATGTTTTGTCAAAAATTTTAGCCTGTAGATTATGAAATATTCTTTAAAGGGGCAGTAGCACGTTTTTAGGGGGAATATAAGGTGATGTCAGGAAAATGAAAATTAATGGTTCCAATTGAAAGACAATGTGTTTAAACTAAATGGAGCAGTAACAATTCAAATATATAATGTAAAGTTCAGCCATACGATTCCTTATACTAACAGAAAATGATTTAAAGGTGTTCACACAAAAATGGCCGCCAATGAATATTATGTGAATCTTCATACTTTGTCCTCTGATAATGGCCGATTGGCTTATGTTATGAGAATTATAACACTAATAAAATAATACATTTAGCATTAACGTACAAATATATATCAGTGAAAATTTTAAAATATAAAATGATAAAAAAACGTGCTACTGCCCCTTTAAAGTGCTTGTACAACTGTTACTCGTTGAGAAGAGTTTTTGGTTATGAGAAATGAATTAAAAAAAGGGTATAAAAATATATTTTCGGACCTAAACATAGCCAGACATTATTAGATATAAATGACAATTTAAAGAGTAGGATGGATTACAACTTCTTTATTGTATTTGCATACGACGTTTCAAGGCAACGCCGTGCCCCTTCATCAGGTAAGTTTCAATCTTCTGATGTACGAATATTTGACAAGGATTAATTGTCATTTTTCAAGCACCTGCTTTATACATATGCTTTACGTAGATGCCGAAATGACAATCATGATCTAAATGTTAACTGATAAAATGTCATATTTAAAAAAAAGGGTTTTTTATTCACTTTGATGCATTTTAAGAATTTCTATTGATAAATCGATACAGTGTTCAGTTTTAGGTCACGACGATGACTTAAAAACATTTTATGGTCAAATCTGATCTGTAAAATTTAAAACGGAGAGCTTTTTTATTCCCTTTGATCGCCTACATTCACAGGAAATTGAGAATAATCATATATAATGTTATAACAATCAATAAGAAAGTCAAAATACGAAGCAGATCAAATATACTCCCCCATATACAAGAAGCAGATAAAATATACTCCCCCATATACAATAGGCAGCCTATTGTATATGGGGGAGTATATTTTATCTGTTTCGTATTTTGACTTTCTTATTGATTGTTATAACATTATATATGATTATTCTCAATTTCCTGTGCCTACATTTTAAGAATTTCTATTGATAAATCGGTACATTGTTCAGTTTTCGGTCATGACCACGACTACATGTATAAACCATTTTATGGTCACAGACAGACAGACAGACAGACAGACAGACAGATGGTTTATTAACGTCTCACCACATTACATGATAAAATTATATATATACATAAAATACACATCTGATCTGTCCTAATAAGCCTCCAAGTTGTTACATGATCTGTTAGCACATACTAGTACCACCTAGAAAAATGTTTGACATATGTCACTCGGATATTACACTCTGTCACATCAATATACGTTATCATAACAAGCCGTCCAGAAACCGCGATCAACCAGATAATAATCTATCTAGACTTTGTAGAGGTCGCTCGAACGTTGGGTACGTCAATAGGTTATACTTGGTTAGCGATGTTAAAACTTGAGCGTTAAGCCGAAACGTTAAACGTATCGATTATAAACGTTGAATGTAGCGAATATAAACGTGTCATAATGACATATTGACAAAAATCAAATACGAATCAAATAATTAAGATATCTAGATTTTGTAAATGTCGTCACAAAGGCGGTTAATAACTGAATTATTTGCGTTGAGCGCTGAACTGAAGCGAAGAACGTATCGATTTAAGCAATGAGCGTATCGATTTAATCGTATCACCTTACGATGTACCTAAAATCCAATTCGAATCAAATAATAGCATTACCGAAACGTTCTAAATCCCAAATAACGACATGCACAAAGCTTACATTGACTCCGATATGCTTTGCGGGGAGACATCTAAAAATAGATATTTATCGCACTGCGCATACTCTGTGACATACAAATGTCAGTGGCCTTATCCCAATTCAAGGATGAAATACGTACTTTGGACTACTTATCGCGACTGTCAACATAGGCAAACTGGTTTCCGAATGGCAAACCGGTTTACATTGCCACGTATACGGGTGAGGATGCAGTTATCACCTGCATATATGTCGTATATTAGCTTATCCTTTATCAGATATTGGCAATGTTTCATGAAATTGGAAATTGAAATACAACAATTAGATGATCGAGTTTACCATCGTTGATTAATACGAACAGTCGATATAACGATTTTCGGTATCAAACCTACGTGCGGATGTCAAGTCGATACACGAAACCTTGATTGTCCGACTTTTGTGCACTTTCGCAAACTGAGTTGAGTCCGTTGTTATTTGTCAAACGTTTTTTTTGCAAATATCCAGAATAAAAAATGTCATAGATAGGTATTTGACATGGGAAGGGAGCAGAATTTCTCCGACAAATATAATAAGGTTAATCATTTGCATTTTCACTAGGAAAAAATATCGTATCGTCATGGCGACGTTAAGTAATTTTGAATGTAAGTATTTTCAATGGAAGTGCGTCATGTAAAATAAACGTACTCGGATGATGCCTATTATCACAATTATTATAAATGTGTTTGCATCATTTTTCGCGATTAAATTATACATGTTATAAACATCATGTATATCATGCATATTAGTCATATTGCTTACGACATTCGCCACTAATATCAGCTATTTTATTCTTTGCTTACGGCTTTTATTCAGTATTATCATTAGTCACTTGTAAATATTTGCAATCCTATCATAAATAAAAAGTAAATTGACCAAAGCTCACCCGTTTAATTTTGACATTTCGCAGATTAATACGATCGCCGACCAGAAGTTGTTAGGACAAAGTCTTTAAGTGATAGTGGTGCGACCTTAATTTAAGCATTTGGTAGCAATATGAAGTTCCTTGTTCTCTTGCCAATATTCAACGGACGCTTATTAATTAGTCTCATTAAAATCAGATAGTTTACCACTCGTACTTAGCTCTGCTTCTCATCTGAGTACCGCTCTATAGTGGTCGTGTCTGGTGGCCTTTCATCTGATTTAAGTTATTAATTCACTTATAATATTTCCAATATTAAAGTTATTCGTTTGGGTTTGATAATAGTGTGTTCTATGTAAGCACTTTTCTGAATCAGTTTTCCATTTTGAATTCATTTGAACGGCAGAACTCTACTAAACCATTTCCATGATATACGGTTTAAAGTAGAAATAAGGTAAGGTTTAAATGAGCGAAAGCGAGTTATATTCTTTATTGAAAATAACGAAATAGGAAATTGTGTACTGTTTTTCAATAGAAAGGCGCTTATATGATTGTTAATTGGCACGTACCATGAAATAATTTAAATCCAATCTTTCGAGCATACATTTCGACATTCAGATCAGACTGATTGAGTATACCTGTCCAAATTATCGAGCACGAAAAATACCTTCCTCGTAAAACAACCACAATTTGCAAGATACAATGAAGATACAGATGACAGACGCTAAGAGATAATAAAAAATTAATTTTTTGCAAAATAAATTCAAAATTGATCCTACCTTGCAGGGCAAACAGACAAAGGCTCCGAAATACTGTCCGTTAGCATTTTCGCCACAAACAGAGCAGTTAATAACTCGGCTACTGTCCATTTCGGGAGTAGATTTCAGGTGACCACTGTCCTGAGTTTGGCCAGTGTTTGAGCCCTGGTCACTTTTTGGACTGTATTCAAGAAAAGAAGAGTTTCTGCGCATACTCGAAAGCGTCAAGGACATTTTTGGAACATAATCCGGCTCCTGGAGAAGGTATTTGTTCTCTACCCTGAACTTCTCTCCTCTTCTCTCGTCTAAGCATCGCCCAGAGGGTACAAAGACGGTGGCGTCAGACCTGGTGAGATAAATAACAATAAAGACGCGAAAAACAAAAGAACTTACAATTAAAAATTATCAGTGTGTGGGGTAAAGGCAATGAATCACCTGAAATCTAACAATAATTAGTAATGTGAAGGTGGTTGGGGTAAAGTCATACCCCCATGGTAAAGTAGAACATATCTTGTTATCTATAGGTGGAAATATGTGTGTGTGTGTAAGGAAAGTGTGTGTAAAGATGTATATGATTAAGACTTTATACTCTCTGAAAGTAGATCATATGTTGTTACATATCAGTGGAAACATGTGTGTGTAAGGAGAGTGTGTGTAAAGATGTATGATTAAGACTTTATACTATCTGAAAGTAGATCATATCTTGTTGTGTAGGTGGAAACATGTGTGTGTGTGTAAGGAAAGTGTGTGTAAAGATGTATGATTAAGGCCTTGTACTATCCGAAAGTGGAAAGTGTCTGATGAATTGCAGGTGTACGAGTAAGGCCTTGTACTATCTGAAAGTGAAACATACCAGATGTCATGTCAGGTGTATGAGTAAGGCCTTGTACTATCTGAAAGTGAAACATACCAGATGTCATGTTAGGTGTATGATTAAGGCCTTGTACTATCCGAAAGTGGAAAGTGTCTGATGAATTGCAGGTGTACGAGTAAGGCCTTGTACTAGCTGAAAGTGAAACATATCAGATGTCATGTTAGGTGTATGATTAAGGCCTTGTACTATCCGAAAGTGGAAAGTGTCTGATGAATTGCAGGTGTACGAGTAAGGCCTTGTACTAGCTGAAAGTGAAACATGCCAGATGTCATGTTAGGTGTATGAGTAAGGCCTTGTACTAGCTGAAAGTGAAACCTATCAGATGTCATGTCAGGTGTATGAGTAAGACCTTGTACTATCCGAAAGTGAAACATACCAGATGTCATGTTAGGTGTATGAGTAAGGCCTTGTACTATCTGAAAATGGAACATACCAGATGTCATGTTAGGTGTATGAGTAAGGCCTTGTACTATCTGAAAGTGAAACATACCAGATGTCATGTCAGGTGTATGAGTAAGGCCTTGTACTATCTGAAAGTGAAACATACCAGATGTCATGTTAGGTGTATGAGTAAGGCCTTGTACTATCTGAAAGTGGAACATACTAGATGTCATGTTAGGTGTATGAGTAAGGCCTTGTACTATCTGAAAGTGAAACATACCAGATGTCATGTCAGGTGTATGAGTAAGGCCTTGTACTATCTGAAAGTGAAACATACCAGATGTCATGTCAGGTGTATGAGTAAGACCTTGTACTATCTGAAAGTGAAACATGCCAGATGTCATGTCAGGTGTATGAGTAAGGACTTGTACTATCTGAAAGTGAAACATACCAGATGTCATGTCAGGTGTATGAGTAAGGCCTTGTACTATCTGAAAGTGAAACATACCAGATGTCATGTTAGGTGTATGAGTAAGGCCTTGTACTATCCGAAAGTGAAACATACCAGATGTCATGTCAGGTGTATGAGTAAGGCCTTGTACTATCTGAAAGTGAAACATACCAGATGTCATGTTAGGTGTATGAGTAAGGCCTTGTACTATCTGAAAGTGAAACATACCAGATGTCATGTTAGGTGTATGAGTAAGGCCTTGTACTATCCGAAAGTGAAACATACCAGATGTCATGTCAGGTGTATGAGTAAGGCCTTGTACTATCTGTAAAGAACATATCTCATCAAGTATAGGTATGTGAGTAAGGCCTTATACTATCTGAAACAAAACATATATAATTATTATCAGTGGAACATATCTGATCAGTTTTAGCTAGGTGTGCGAGTTAGGCCTTATACTATCTTAAAGTGGAACATATCTGAACAGTTATATGTGTGTGATAAAGGCCTTATATTACATGAAAATGGAGCAAATGTGATCAGTTATGTGTGTGAGTAAAAAATGTTCTATCACTAAGTGGAACATATGTTATCAGTTATATGTTATGATAAATCCCTTATATTACATGAGTGTAGCATATGTGATCAGTTATTGCTATGTGAGTACGACCTTTTTCTAACTAAAAAGGAACTTATGTGATCAGTTAGTGTGATAAGGGCCTTATACTTCATAAAGTGGAACATGTGATCAGTTATAGGTGTGTGATAAATGCCTTATACTACATGAGAGTAAATATATCTGATCAAGTACATGTATGTGATAAAGGCCTTATACTGCCTAAAATTTTAACATATCTGATCAAGGTGTGTGATTAAGGTCTAATATTACCTGAAAGTTTAACATATCTGATCAGTTATACGTTTGTGATAAATGCTTATACTACATGAGAGTAGCACATATCTAATCAGTTTTATGTGTGTGATAAAGGCATTATATTACTAGATAGCAATAGGTATCTGACCAGTTATATGGGTATAAAAGACTTATAATACATGAAAGTAAAACATATCTGATCGATTATAAAGGTGTGATAAAGGCCTTATACTGTCTAAACTTTTAACATATTTGATAAGTAAAAGGCGTGTGATAAAGGCCTTATAATACACCACGAAAGTTGAAAATACCTGATCGATTATATAAGTGAGTAAGTTCTCATATTTCCTTGAAAATTGAACATATCTGATCAGTCATGTGTGTGTGACAAAGGCCTTATACTACATGAGAGAAGAAATACTTGTATGTTTTTTTATCTAAAAAACATGTATCGTTGCTTGTTAAAATGTTGTAGCCTTACGCCACGAAAAATACCAAATAAATTTTAAAATATATTTTCTATAATTATTGTAGTGGCATTTTGGTAACGGCCATAAAACGATAAGAAACAGTTATATGATAATGTGAATAGTTACATGGAGTTGTTGAACGTTAAATGTTAACCAAAAAGGATTTCACGACAACCATTTATGAATAAATGAAATTAAAGGTGCAGTAGCAACATTTTAGAAAACCTGCAGTAGCAGGTTTTAGGGGGAATATCAGGTGATGTCAGGAAAATGAAAATAAATAGTTCCAGTCTAAAGACAATGTATTTAAACTAAATGAAGCAACAATAAATCAAATATATAGTGTAAAGTTAAGCTATGCGATTCCTTTTCTTACACAAAATGAATTAAAGGTATTCACACAAAAATGGCTGCCAATGGATTTTATGTGAATCTTTATAATTTGTTCTCTGACTATGGATGAATGGTTTATGAAATGAGGTTTTTGTCACTATCAAAGTAATACATTTGGCATTAAAGTACAATAATCAGTGAAAAATTGAAAATATAAAATTGTCAAAAAAAAACCTGCTACTGCCGCTTTAATGCTAAATGTATAATTTTGATAGTGTCAAAAATCTCATTACACACACCAATAAATCCATAGTCAAAGAAAAATTATAAAGATACACATTAAAGGGGCAGTAGCACGTTTTAGGGGAAATATAAGGTGATGTCAGGAAAATGAAAATAAATAGTTCCAATTGAAAGACAATGTATTTAAACTGAATAAAGCATTTATAATTTAAATATATAACTTAAAGTTCAGCAATACAATTCCTTTTTCTTACAAAAATGAATTAAAGGTGTTCACACAAAAATGGCCGCCAAGGGATGTTATGTGAATCCTCATACTTTGTCCTCTGACTATGGGTGATTGGCTTGTGTAATGAGATTGTTGACACTGTCAATATAATACATTTAACATTTACTTACAATTATAAGTGAAAGATTTAAAATATAAAATTATCAAAAAACGTGCTACTGCCCCTTTAAGTCCATTGGCATCATTGCTTCATTAAGTTTAAATACATTGTCTTTCAATTAGAAACATTCTTTTTATTTTTCCTGGCATCCCCTTATATTCCCCTAAAAACGTGTCACTGCCCCTTTAAAGTATTCGGTAATATTCTCTATTCGTCGGACTTATTCAATTTTTCATAATTCTCAAATCCTCCTATACAAATAAAAGGCAACATTAAATTTGAGACATGTTCTACTATGTGTGTCACGAACAGAGCTTTTGACATTTCAATTTCAAATGATTTGCTTTAAAAATCATTAATAAAGAATTATATATAAGGTTAAAAGTTAAGCACCCACAAATGTTTTCATCAGTTTACCTGATAAGAAAAAGCCAACATAATATAGAACATATTGTATCATACGATGGAACCAAATATTAAGCGGTTAATGGAAGAAAAAGTCATTCATATCTCATATCTTTTGAATATTTGCTTTCATAAAATAATGGGTTTTTTATGTCAGAAAACAAGTTACATCATCCTGAAAAATGAAAGGGAGTGTCCAATGTGATTGATTTCATTCTTTCAAGCCAACTAACCAATCTCTCAAAACCAAGTATCTCTCCTTAGTCAAAATCACTACAGCTGCGTATGTTAGTGCAAATATCGGATGTATATCGGAGTATTTGGAATGAGGCATTCTAGCATTAGAAAAACGAAACGGATTATGTTGCAATTTCACTACATAAGTAAAATTGCATAAACATATCTGTTAGTCATACCTAACAGTTATCCGTAAAAAAAATTATCTACAAAATCTTTCACAAGTGAGCATATTCATATTTATTCATTTGTATTAATTCAATGTCAGTGTGCTGATTTTGTTCTCATAGAGTCTATATGGACAATTTTAAGTTTCAAATTTTGAGTTTCCAAAAATAAGACCCAAACTTAGCCGTGCCAAATTTCGAAACTCTTCACCACTGACCAGACGATCGCGAAATATGGTTTCAGAATGGTTGTTTACACATAAACAATTGGTGATCTTTTGTCAGTGTTGCTGGAGATATTTGATTGACATCCAAATGAAACCCAAATAACATTATATTTGCACTAAGATACACTAGCAAGTTAACAAACTTAATTTATGCAGCTTTAGTATCATCACTATGAAACTTCAAAATAAAACTTCAAAACGAAGTTGATAATAATAAATGTAACTTTTCATATGCGGACTAGTGTATTTTCAATGAAATCTAGTAGTTTTGGAGTAAATTCTGAAAACGAAATTCTAAGTTATTGTTTTCATGGAAACCGTCAAAAATATAATTCCGGAGATGTTGAAAATGTTCAAAGGCGCATTTACATATGCTGAGTGATCCATATTCCAGACAGACAGACAGATTGTTTCTTAAAGTCTCACCTCAACATTAAAATACAAACAATACATTTGATCCAGGGTTCAATGCTTTTGGAATAATACTCAGGAAGCGACATGAATACATAAGGGCGGACGGACGGACGGGCGAACGGACGGATGAATGGGCGATGACTAGCCCACGGTATATTTTGAAAACCGGTTTGATAAAAAAAATTTCATCGTTTACTGTTAAATGACACTTCGAAAGCAGAAAGAAGTGTTTGATAAACGAATTGAAATCAAAAGAATCGCAAAAATTTCTAAAATCGAATGATTATAACCTTTTTGTTGAAAAAAATGTTGAATTTCAACAACAAGTGACTTGTTTATTTCGCAAGTTAAAGTATATATTAGTCATGTTAGTAACACGAATGTTGCTTTTGATATCCTCGTTTTTTTCGTGGCATTAGAATCATACGTATTTTTGGTAAAAATGTAATAACTTTCCAACTTTAATCGCGAATTCTTCAAATGTCAACATGAATGATTTTCTTGAAGAATACATTAAAATCTACCGATTGTCATCATCATGTTAAGTGGGATAAATCCATTCAAAGAATCGTTACTTTCCAATAATATCACTTCTTATTAATGAAATTCGGGTTTCTTATTTCCACCTTATGCATATAATGATGTTATGCATATAATGATACGAAAGATAAAATATGTTTACAATTCATTTATTTCCTCGACTGAAAGTATATTACAGATACAATTACTAGGTAAAACAATTTTGAAGTTTGTTTGATAAATCAGAGATGTTTATCAATTTGCAACTTATTTATTTAGTGAAAAAGTGGTGCAGATGATTATTTATTAAATGAAACATATAAACATGATATACATACGAATTATTCTTGGTAAATCATTTAACCTTTTGCAATGACTTCACTTTAAAACAAATGCGACAATGTATAACTTAGTATTTGAAAATAAACAAAACTTTCTAATATTTGCCCTTTCAGCACAAAAGTACATAAAGCATAAAGTACATATATATCAAATAGCATTTACACAAGTTGGAATTTATTAAATATAGACATAAAAACAATCTTACTATTTTCATGAAATATATAACATGAGAGCTGTAAAAGAGGCAGTAGCACATTTTTGGGGGGGATATAAGGTAATGTCAGGAAAAGGAAAATTAATGGTTCCAATTGAAAGACAATGTGTTTAAACTAAATGGAGCAGTAATTATTCAAATATATAACATAAATTTCAGCCATGCGATTGCTTTTTCTTACACAAAATGAATTAAAGGTGTTCACGATAAATGGCCGCCAATAAGTTTTATGTGGATATTCATACTTTGTCCTCTGACTATGGATGATTGGCATTTGTAATGAGACTTTTGACACGGTCAAAATAATACATTTAGCATTAACTTACAATTATCAGTGAAAATTTTAAAATATAAAATCATCAAAATCTACTGCCCCTTTATATTGAAACATAACTAAGATATACATATACTGATTTTAAATGCGAAAGTACAAGCAAAATTAAAGCTGTGAATCTGATAGACTAAATTTAAAGTTATTTATTTTCACATTTCTTGTCCCTGTTGCTTTGTCAAAGCAATACCATTACGTATCTGAACGATAGAAATAATATTTTTTTTGAAGGATGCTGAAATTCTGCTATATGTGGTTTACAAATCAATAGATGTCAGAGAATTATATCCAATATATATGTTTATGCAGGGGCATTAAACAAAAATAAAACAACTGATAGATTATTTTAGATTGTGAAAAAGACGTTTTAAATAATTAATAACAATTGAAATTTATATAAGAGTGAGCTATTTAAAGATATAGTTTGATCAATACCATTTATGATATAAATATTGATTGAATAATTATAAAAAAATACAGATATTACTTACATGATTTTATTAACATAAATCTGTACATTTTACATGTTATTTCAAAATACGATTGAAACCAAGATGGATGAAAAAATCTGAAATGTTATACAGATATTACTTACATGATTTCATTAATATAAAACTGTACATTTTACATGTTATTTCAAAAAACGATAGAAACCAAGATGGATGAAAAAATCTGAAATGTTATACAGATATCACTTACATGATTTCATTAATATAAATCTGTACATTTTACATGTTATTTCAAAAAACGATAGAAACCAAGATGGATGAAAAAATCTGACATGTTATGACAAGGGACTATAAGAAGTTTGGCCATTAGAAAAACCCAAATGGTCGCAAAATGAGAAATAAGAACAACAGGTAATATGCCAATGCGTGCGGTTTTTAAATCAAATTAAAATTGCATTATGAAATCTATCTATCTAAAATTCATTTCGCAAGACGTTATAACCTTTTAAACATTGCCAGGACTAATTAACTGACATGAAGAAAAAGAGATTTTAAAATTGCAATATATATTCAACCTATTAACTCTTAATTTTCTAGAAACCTACATTTGTATCCATTTTAGGAATTGCCAATGCCACTTAAAGGACAAGGTCTACAAAATCGGTCAATGTATTGATTTATATATTTGATTCAAAATATATGTTTATGTTTATAAAAATAGCAATTATTTATGCTGGTATTATTTTCTAACCTTGTATTGTTTCAGACATGCATGTTAAATAAAAGTAATATATTATTTCATTTTTCTTTTTTAACATGCATTTTTATTAAATGCATTTACTTGGAGATTCTTATCTTTAATTTACATAAAAGTTCAATGTATTGGGTCTGAGATAAGCAAAGAAGTTTTCAATGATAAAGCAGGCTTTAACTTATCATTTTCAGTTTAAGCTCCATTCCAAATAGAATAAAATTTAACAAGTTACATTTCTGTAAAATCAATCTTTTTGGAAAAAATATTATCAAACATCTTGAATATATTGATGGAACTAGCAGTTAAATATTTTCTTATTCTATGCCTTAAAACATACATTTAAATTTTTTTTATGATTATGTTACTGGTTAAGGATGAATATCTATTTAGATAAATCATGTAATAAGGTAAAGATATTTCCAATTTGAAATCATCTTTACTTATGACTTACATGAGAAGAGCAGTACTTGTTTTCTAAGTATTAGGCAATCCATAAAATGTCATATACTTATAATCACCATTCAATTATACACGCAAAAGTTCCTACCTTGGCCTTATTCCTTAATTACATATGTAATGATAATAATGATAACAATAATGATATCTTAGGATATCTGTCAGAACACGATCATGATATACCTAGGAATGATGTAGAAATAAGTAAGTCAGTATATACCTATTGATTGGTTGTAACTAGGCTTGACACGACAAAAAGACACTTTATTTAACTTATCATGTATATCAACAACATGAAATATACAATATACACCTACCTTCAAAGGTGTCTCCCCATTCTCAGGTAGATCTAGAGGATATACGAAAATACATCTACTCTCGGAGACTTCATGCACCTTATCGCTTGTGACATCTGTGTCATCAAAAGACCTTGACCTTTAACCTATGCTCACTCGGCGAGGCCATTAAGGACACACCCCTTGGTCTTTGATTCGTGATCAAGCCTTCCGTCTGTAACTTTAAGAAATGATTTTTATTTCCATGGAGAATATCTATTCAGATTAACCTGAAGTTGAAAAACAGATCAATCGTCGCGTCGAAAATATGCGTGGTGTAAATAGGTCACATGAGCGAAGCGTAGACTATGAATGGTAAATCATTCACTGCATGCAGAGAAAGGGAACAGTCGAGTTGAATAGTGTCAATGAAAATGTGTTAGATAATGAAACAATTAGTAGGGCTAGGAATTATTAAATATTGAAACGGGAAATGGTATGAAATTATGATATAATATTCATCGGCAGATTATGAATGAGTATAGATATGGATCGAGTGTTAACAAAATGTTCTCACCTGTACGAACCTGTACGTTTCTGTACCTGTACATCTGTCATTCAGATGAACGCTTATGTTATTACGCTGAACACGAAATATGACAGTGAGCTAAGAATTTGTGCATGTCATATTCCCATATTTGGTGAGTTACCCCCAAATATTTATCATTTTAAGTAGGTAGGGCAAAGGCTCAAATTTTTAGTTCTGATAAATGTTTTCGTCAAAATATGCCATTCATGAACTGATCGTGGTTATGCACAGGGTGAAAATAATGGAGATACATAAATTATGTTAAAGATCGAATGCAACCCGGCGTATTGGTATTCACACATGAGAACAAAATGGATACTCTTAATGATCTTCACGATGCGATTACACGAACATATGTATAGAAATTCCCCCTGCTTCAAAACCCTGCCCCTCCCCGTTTTTCACCTTGATTTATCTTTTTCAAAAAGTAATTAAAATTTCATATCAAGGGTAAAGAAAATTGCCTCATTTTGGCGTGGAAAATTATTGTTAGTAAGGGGATTTGGGGAGCGGTTGGAAAAATGTGAAAATTAAGAAGGATCTATTATGATCAATATCAAAATCCCTTTATACCTGTCTGTTTGTTCGTGTCTGTCATTTTGAATCTACATGCATTTGTATTTCCGATCCACTGAATGAGTGCCCTAAAGGTTGTTTTGAAAAAAAAAACCCTGCATTTTTTTACGTTTATCTTCTTCAAAAGTCCTGATTGTGTTTGTACAGACTCATATAACGAAATAAGATTTTGCTCCTAATATGGGCCATATTCTTCAAAGCTATTTTTGTCTCCTTTTCTCTGACATCATATGAAGCTTAAGAGTCTTCTCAGTTGCACGGAAATTTATTTTCATAGAAATTGAGACCTTGTTTTCCTTTGAATAGTTAACTATAAAAAGCCATGAAGTACGGGGCCAATTGGTATACTTTTCTATTCTTCTTTTTTGGGAGATAATATTTGCTTTGTCTATTTAAGAATGAATTTCATTATGGAATTAATGCAATTCTCGTTCTTCATTTTTGATTTTTAGAAAAAATCAAGACTCAAACCCATCAATAAAATCAATATCATCAATCATAGATCATTCATCAATAATCAATTTTCACTCATAAATGACCAATCATAAATCAATCATCAACCATTCATCATTCATTTATCAACTATTCAACAATCATTCAACAATCATCTATAAGTATCAATACGTAATCAATTAATCATCTAGCATTTATCACTATGAATATACATCAATCATTCCGATGAGAATTAAAAATTCAGTCGTCAGTTGATGCCCCTAAACGAATGTTTTAGAATTTGGACCCCAACTTTGAATATTCCATATTGAAAAACCAATTATGAGCGACCCCCAACCTTCTAAACAGTATTTGATGATATATAGGAAATTGTATATTTAGAATGATGTCGATCGCTCATGATTAGAGGTAGTAGTATGTAAGGATGGGTATCGTTCCTCATTTCTATATTGCAATATATTGCGATATAGAAACTCATATTGCAATACATATTGCAATATATTGATACTTTTTAAATTGAAGATTTGGCATGCAATCTTGTCTAAATATGAGCGTTAAGAACTATTGTAAGTGCTCAAATATCAGCCGTTTTGGAATTGGAGATTTTTCAATCAAAGCTATTTTAAATTGCACGTTCGTACTTTGTAAATAATTTTCCGTTGAATAATATGTGTTTTTCTCCAATTTTAGTTGGAAATTTTTCATGTTTAAACTTTCGGTATATTGGATATTTGCAGAGGTGTGTACCGATTCATATTGTGTTTTTTCTGTATTGCAATATACCGATATATCGATAATACCGCCCATCCTTAGTCACCCATGATTGTCACTCCCGTCACGACATGCAGTCACTACTGTGAGGGCTCACACACTAAGTTCATAAATAACACTGAACGCCTTTTTGTTCAAAGAATACATGTTTCACAAGGTCCAAAGGCCCCCTAGATTATTATGTTACGGTCCACAGGGGATCGAATCTGGGAGTGGGCAATATCAGAAAAATATTCAAAACCTGCACTTTTGCACTCGTATATCGTGTTCATATGTTGAGATAAACCTACATCTCAAATTTGAGCTAAATCGGTCAAATTATTTTTTAGCGTAATCTCTACCTAAATTATTTTATAGAATACAGAAGGGGGGACACTCCAGTCGCTAAAACCTGATCGAAAACAGAACACATAGATTATTTGCGGTGCAATTAGTGCTAAATTATCGCAAAACTATGCACAGGAATCATAGATCAATCTTTTAAGTTGCTGATCATCTCCCCCAATTTTTCGAATTCCATCCAACTTTTGACCACTGATCCTCGCATTAACACGACACCTATCTTTGAACAAATGCCTGGTCGACTACGGGAAAATATCGGCAGTTTCCGTAAATCAAACTCGCGGCCGTGAATGAATCGGAAATGGAAACGCCTCTCATTGGTTAATTTCCACGTGTCCTCGTGTTGTCATTTCAAATTGATAGTTCTTGGCAACGGTTACAAAGCAAATTTACGAATGTATTAACGCAATAAGATTGGTAAGCTTATAACTAGGCTTTGTCTGCGCTTACCTGCTAAAAGCAACATGTGACAAAGGTTGGAGTATTCAGACCGTAGTGGAGAGGATAGTTTAGCTATTTTATTCCTCGGAGCACGGTCGATTTTATCAGACTGGTAATGTAATATATACCGATATAAGAAGACAAGGAGTTTTATGGATTATCAACTTCTTTATTATAGAATGTAGCGACGTTTCATGCTTGAAAACGGTATAAGAATCTATACCGAAACGTCGCTACATTCTACAATAAAGAAGTTGATAATCCATAAAACTCCTTGTCTTCTTGATACTTCCAACTTCTAAAATGCCCCTCAAACAACTTATACCGATATAGTAGTTATTCCGGATATAATGCAATGTATGCTTACAAAGCAAATCGTCGTATTAAGTCTGCCTGCCATGGCTTTAAAGGGGCAGCAGCACTTTTTTAAGCGGAATATAAGGTGATGTCAGGAAAATGAAAATAAATGGTTCCAATTGAAAGACAATGCATTTAAGCTAAATGAAGCAGTAATAAATCAAATATATAACTCGAAGTTCAGCCATGCGATTCCTTTTTCTTATATAAAATGAACTAAAGGTGTTCACACAAACATGGCCGCCAATGAACTTTATGTGAATCTGTATAATTTGTTCTCTGACTATGGATGATTGGTCGGTGTAATGAGATGTTTGACACTATCAAAACAATACATTTAGCATTTACGTACAATTATCAGTGAAAAAATATATATTTAAAAATTTCAAAACACGTGGTACTTCCCCTTTAAACAATGTCTGTTATTCACTACTTTACATCATTCATATACACCTTATGCCTCATGTTTGTTTTGATACGTTTTTGCGATATTTTTCAGTGTTGGAATTATATTCAAAAAAATATTAAAGGCTATTTCATGAATTTGACGGAATTTGTCGATCGTTCTTTCGCTTTATATGACATTTAAAACCTCTCCCTTTTTTTTTGTTGAAATATAAATATTTGGGGTTCGGGAAACACTTGGGCCTCAGGTTTCCCCTTACCCTCATGTTTACATTTTCCACCAAAACCTAGGGATAGGTTTGTATCCTTTATATGACGCACATATTGCCTTTACTTCAGTTAAATTCGACTTGATCGTGGGCCTATCAAAGTCTATTTCTCAGTTTTCAAGGCCGTTACCCATGAACGCAAGTCAAAGACGTTATTTACATAAAATCATCTTCTCACTGACGTTTACATTATTTAATTAAAAAAGATATTTGCCAGTTTGACAATCTACATCAAGTAGATCAACAGTTTTTTGTTTATCATGTCATATAGTATTAACAAATAGGAACTGTATATCTAAATTTAAGGACTGGTTATTTAGTAAAGTGAGGAGGGGGGGAGGGGAGTCCGGGGGGTAACAAGGGAGGGACAGAAGAAAATATAGCCAGGAGGTGAGGGTCACGAACGATATAACAAGTTAGAGGGGGGGGGGGGGTAATTTTGATATTTAAAAAATGGAAAAAGAGTAAAACTATCTCTGTTTGCAGTGGTGGTAAAAAAATATAAAGCCTTTGTTGATAGAACAAATTCCAAAACATTGTGTACTTTGAGAAATTCAGAATTTGAAATTTGAAATAAGACTGTTATCAAAAAAAATTAGTATTCAAAATATATAGTTCTATCCCATGCTCAAAGCAAAGAAGATCCACTTAATTCGGTTACAGTATTTAATGTGTTCTTGGCATTTGTTACTGTTTGCTGTATCTCAATGCAATGTAGATGTATTTTTATCTCCGAACTATGTAGTTAAAGTAAATAGCATTTGAATGAATTTGTTATAGCCTATGCCTGACAGTGATATATATATAGATTAGATATTATACACAATTATGAAACTATAATTTGATAAAAAAATTTAGCTTGATTCTGCATATATCTTAACAAAAACATGTTTTTAAAATTCTTATAAATCCAATAGAATATCGATTTAGATTGAAATCCTATGTATATGTTTGAAAAATAAGGAACATTTGCGCCTTTCAAGTAGCAGACAGCATGTCTGTATGTCCATTTGTAACATAGATTGTCCCTCATTGTCATAGCTCAGATGCTTATTCGTTCAAATGTTATGAAATCTGACATATCAATGTTATTTTTATATATATGTACAGCATGTGACATATTAATTAAATACTCTTCTTCTTCTTCTTTATGAACCCTAGATGTCACCTTCACACACATATTTTCAGATTTTCAACTTCTTTCTTCCTTCTTAATATTTTATAAAGAAATGATTTTTTCCCCACTTTTAAACTCAGACGCTTCCATTCCAAAGTCAAAATATTGCAAAACCTGACATATGTAATCACTTTGATCCACAGGGGTTCGAATCTCGGAGTGGACAATATAATAAAAAATAAAATTTCAAAACCTGGACTTTTGCACTTATATAACGTTTTAATATGTTGAGATTAACCTACATTTCAAATTTGTATAAATATATAAAAGATCGATAATTAACGCTAATTTTTTTTAAATTTCGTGACCGATTTTGTTCAAATTTCCACTCCGAGATTCGAACCCCTGTGCTTTGATCCCTAGATCATGGTTTGATCATGTAGATATGTAATATTTTACATATTTTACATCTTTTGCTGCACCAACTTCAGATGTAAGCTAATTTACGGAGTGGTGGAAGGAAACAATGGTAAGGCCTGCTACTTCCATAAACCTTCGGTAATTAAGGTTGACCTAAACTCCCCTTCTTTAACATTGCGCTAAGGTTACCTTAGGGACTTACGATCGCCTAAGGGCTTTGTGAAAGGATGCCCTAGGTGAAGATATCTTTTTCCACTTCTGAAAATTTAAATTTAAATGAAATACAATTTTCTAAATTAATCACTTTAATTCGTATAGTTTTAAGTATTATTTTAAGTACCACTGACTTTGAGGGAAGTCTTATCTTCGAAACTTTTGTATACATTCTATGATATCATAAAGTGATACCCTCATGCATTATTAATCCATTAATGAAATTCATTATCGTGTATGTTTCCAAAGACCATTAATAATCATAACGGTGAGTGTATAAGGTAGTCATTTTATCCCAGGCATATAGCTCTCATACTATACATGTACAAGGCATAGCCAAGTATTGATCGGGTGAAAATGTTCTATTATTCTATTATTTGTTCTTTGATGAGTTAATGCAAAAAATGCTAATTGAATAATTGAACATAAATTTTTGGTCATCTTATTTTAAAAAGTTTTGAATATATTAGTTTGGGGAGGGTTGTGAAGAAATGTACCCTTTAAGGTAGCACGATTTAAGGGGAATATAAAGTTATGTCCCCGAAAATGAAAAGTAATGGTTCCAATTGAAAGAACATGTATTCAAACGAAATAAAGCAGTAATAAATGAAATATAAGTTCAGCCATGCGATTCCCTTTTCTTACACAAAAATGAATTAAAGGTGTTCAAACAAAATGGCCGCCAATGGTGAATCTTCATACTTTGTCCTCTGACTATGGATGATTGACTTGTGTAATGAGATTGTTGACACTGTCAAAATTATACATTTAGCATTAACTTACAATTATCAGTGAAATATTTAAAATATACAATTATCAAAAACGTGCTACTGCCCCTTTAAAAGGTAGTGCCGCCAATTAGGTTTTTTATCGAATTGGGGAGGGTCGTGTTTTGTTGTACAACCAAAATTAAAACCCATCCGCACAATAATCAGTGAAATATTTAAAATATAAAATTATCAAAAACGTGCTTCTGCCCCTTTAAATGGTAGTGCCGCCAATTAGGTTTTATATCGAATTAACCCATCCGCACCTCCCCGCACCCCTTCCTGTGATACATGACGGGTGCTTTATTTAGATCAATATCATTTGTTAATCTAAAAGATACATATACAGTGAACTATTCCAAATTTGTAATAAAAAACACCAGGACAAAATGTACCAAAGCTAATTATTTACATAAGAAAAACAATATTTTTGAGTTACTCTTATTTCCAAATAAAGTCACGGGCAAAGGAAACGATACCAACTATTCAAGAGCTCTAAGCAAATCACTGCTGACAGGTAAAGTATATATTTCTAATACTTAAAACTATAATTTTGTAAAGAAGAATACACATTTTCACAGCTTGCATTGCTATTAATCAGTTGACTCTTCCTAGAATGCAAATCGTTGAAGTATAGTTGATATACAATGTAGGCAGTAATATGCAAAAGGTCCTATTTTACTATTTTATCTCGTCTTCTTCAGGATATCCAGACATGATTTTAATGCATTATGCTTTTAAAAATTCAATTGACAAGTTGATATCGTATTTGGATCCTTAAAATGTATGACAAGAGAAAGGTGAATGTTATAAATATCCACGATGAATGTTTGTATGCATTTTAATTCGAAATCAAAAGTCTGATTAAATAATTACTGAAATCTGAACCTCACAATATTGTTTAACGAAGCCGAAGGATGGTGATTAAAATGCTTGCTTTCGGGTCAAAGGGTGCATATTGGAAGTAAGTAATTGTGAAGATGTTTTTCAAAAGACAGATTTGATTTGATTTAAGTCTTATATTTTAAGTAAAAAATATCAAACCTTCTTGGGGGTTATTACGAGAAAACAATATACATGTACACCTAAAACAAAAAATCCTAATTCTTACTTACTGTTTCTGTGTCTTCCAACTATGCCAGTCTAATCCGTACAAAACAAGAAGTAATGATGGAAATGGCATTGACCAATCAGTAATGTCGTTACATCTACAAAGCACGTGGCCTTGTTTTCAATTTAGCTCCTCTGTCGCTGTAGGTCTGGTTCGACTTCATATCGAATAGCGGCTTCTTTATTAGCGACAGACGCAAGTTTTAAATATCAATTCTATTTTGTAACATAATTTGTCATCGACCCGTTTGTCTAAAGACAGATATACATTGAAAAACTCAAATGCCATTTAAAATTAAAATTTTGATGACTTGAATTCAAAATATTCAATATCAATATCATTGGTTACAATACTTTATTCAAAACAAAATGTAGTTCATTTTAGTTGTAATGATACAAATTTTAGTTGTTGTTAAATGTTATTAGAACTATTATATTGCAACGTTTACTTCAATTTTAAAATTTTTAAAATTCAGTGCCGTGCCAAAAGTCTTGCAAGAAACGTCATTTTCCCAAAGGATCCCATGTTATTTCAGTGTAGTATAAAGAATATTCATGATCATGACAGTGAACGAAAACTTATAAAATTGAGCATATATGAAGTCTAACACCTTGAGATCATGTTCATAATTTTCAATTTAATTTATCATAAGCATTGTTTTGGAAAACGGGATAATTATGACTTGGTATTTCTACCGTGACGTCACTTTCCCATTGCCACCATTATGTAAGCAGCAGAAAAAATATACATACCCCAGTAATCTTTTAACCATTGCGTTAAAAAACATATTGTATCCAAATCTGAAATTGTGTACGTGTTGCAGAGCAGATTTTCTATTTCCGTGTCGATTTTCAGTCAAAATTATTTTAAAATGTGACAAATAAAATTAATTATGCTACACTGAAATAACATTGGATCCTATGCGAAATGACGTTTCTTGCAAGACATTTGGCACGGCACTGTAATATCAATCTTATCTATCATTTCAATTGTGATGTGCTACACCAATGGTTATAATAATACATATTTCAAAATTCTAATTTTCCGAAACGATCCCTAAAGATCACTTACTTTTCCCTCTTGCTTGTTTAGGACTTGCAACGCATGGGCATTTTCTAGTGATTTTATAGCGCTTCTACCTTAGTCAGCTTTGTTAGCTAAGTTTCCGGATTTTAATAACATTCAAGGGAAGTAACTCGCATCACTTGTCCACGCGATGAGGCCAGATGAACATAAACAGAAAAAGAACACACAATATAAAAAGAAACATGGTATAAAGTCGGGGAAATCTGGAACAGATGAATTAAAGACAGGTGAAAAAGGAAAGCGACATCATGGCGATAAAGAAGACAGGGGTAGTGAATATGGAAAGCGAGGCGATAAGGAATCCGGAGCGTCGTCCGGACGCGGTCAGGCTTCAAAAACTTTCGATTCTTCTGATTCGGAAGTAAGCGTAAATTGACCTGATTTTCTACTCAGTACTTGCACTCATCCCTTGTATTTCAAGTAACTCAACTGTATTTATTATTCAAATGTAATAGAAGACATCACAATAATTTGTGCACTTTAGCAACTGACCCTGTCTGAAAATTAATAAATTGATTCATTTTCTAAATGGTTTACTCTATTTCATACTGAAACAAACACAAAATCTTAGCTGTCAGGGACAAATTTGTGGAAAGCAAGAATCATTGTAAGTTGCAAAATTGGTAAATAAATAGGAGGGAATCACAATGTTCCAAGGCTATATGAATTTGAATCAGACGTTTCGACGGACTCGAATCAAATGCGTTTATAAATAAAGGATGTTCCTTTTCAGACTGAATCTAGTCAAAGTAAGTCAGTGGTGTTTGAGCGGAAGTCTTTCAGCCGGCGGCAAATTGTAAGTAACTGGGACAAATACGACCTACCGGAAACAGCGGATGATGATTCCAGCCAGCCTCGTGGTGAAGACTTCTCCAAACTACTCTCGTCAGCGGGTAATTAGATAAATTATGTACTTAGCCTTTAGCCTTTAACAAACTATTATGTACTTAGCCTTTAGCCTTTAACAAACTATTATGTACTTAGCCTTTTGCCTTTAGCAAACTATTATGTACTTAGCCTTTATCTACAGTATCAAATAAGTTGACCATGTGCCAACGAATCAAATTTTGATTGCCCGGGATACAAACTTGTTCAATTTGGGTTTCCTATCCTCAATGGCCTGACAGCAACCCTGTTGGTAATTGTTCTGACATAAACTAAGCTAGCTTGTAAAAGGCCTCCGTCAAAGTTGGGCAGTCAGAGGGTTAAATATCAATAATCATTGGCAAGAACATTTCCTATGACCCATATGTTTGACTGGTGTTATCCTTCATTTAAATGCAATGATGTGATTGGTCAATTGATGATTATGTCTTGTCTGCACTAAACTGTTAACAGTTAAATGGTTTAATTTTTTTCAGGAGATGCCTTTGCACAATTCCGTTTCAAGGACGAACAAGATTGGGATGACAGCCCATCTGTTTCTGAGGGCAACAAAGTTATCTCCCTTGATTGTCAAGGACTTGCTGATGCAGTGGATTGTATTCCTTTGCATAGGAGACTTGGACTTGATAAGAACACTTTTACAGTAAGCTCACAAAAAAGTGATCTCTCCTTTAGGGTTTTCTCTCACTAGAGAGGTAGCTACGCAATATACTAACCATTCTAGGTTACCTAGGTTGGATGTTTTCATTCTGTACACCATATTACCTATTAGAATTTTCATCAGGAATATCTGTAATGTAATTATCCCCTGATAAGCTAATTCAATTGAATATGTTTGCTTTTCAAAACCAAAACCCTTTCAGTTTTATGTTCTTAGCTATAGTCCGTATACGAAGTGAGAAGGTTCACTTTAAATTTAAACTTTTAAAAATGTAAGCCCCATAGCTAGCCTTTCATTGGAATACTAGTTAAAAGAAACTGAAAGGTTGGATTATTTCAGTAGATTTTCCTAAATTTCCAGGTGACCACTTATACACTCTTAGCCACGCCAACAGATATTCATCCCTATACTATAAGAGACATCCATTTAATGTTTTTGTTGACCGCAATTCCAATTGAAATATAATTAGAAACATCACATAGAATATTTAGCATAGTTCTTTTGATGCCTCCTCCACCAACCTTAAAGTTTTAATCTGTAAAAAAAAAAAATTCTAAGGATTGCAATATATTGGTACGTCTTTAATTCAAGAATGTGCATGGTATCTTGTCTAAATATGAGCTTTGAGAACGATTCAGCTATGAGCTGTTTTGGAAAGATATTTTTTCAATCACTGCTTCAGATCTGGATACATGTTTGAGCTCTTTTAACAACACAACTTTACACGCTGTAAAGAATTTTTCGTCAATCATGTTTTTTGGTAGTGTTTTTTTTTGCAAATTTAGATGGAAACAGCTCGTTTTGAAACGTTTGATATTTTGGCAATTTTCAGAAGTGTGTACCGATTCGTATCACATTGTTCCTGTATTGTAATATACAGATATATCGATAATACTGCGCATCCTTAAAAAATTCACGCCTGACGGTTCAATTTACCTCCCCTGGAAATATACAAAGTTACCTCCCTTGTAAATGGGTCCAAGGGAGATAATAATTAGGTTTTTTTATACCTCAATCAATAGAGTTATAGAAGCAAGCAACTAAATGTAATTCAGGTAAAAGATACCGGAAATAATTCAGCTCAAATGACAGTCTAAGTAAACCTAGCCTCCATATTATCTGTTTCACTCCTATACTGAGTCTAAAAAGGTCTAGTAGAGTGACGCGTCATTCACGTGATTCATTCACGTGATAGTGTGAAGTCCTGTGTTCATAAATTTCAGAAGACTCAAGTGATTTCTAGTTTTTCTGAAGAATATGAAACTGACTGATGCTTTACCAATGAATGCTTTAGAAATCGCATCTCCGATTTCACAACTAAGTTTTATTCTCAATTTGTCAATTTCTAAGTAAAGCGTTTACATTGTTATGAAAAAAAATGTTTACATAAATCTATTATGCTCTTTCAGGAAAGTCAGCTAATTTTGCAAGACCTTGAAGCCAAGAGAAAACAAGAACTATATGATAGTGCCACAGGAAAGTGTATACAAGGTGAACCAACTCAGACTTCTCAAACTGTACCATCCGATCAAGTGAAATCCGTCCCGGACACAAACCCAAGGCAACATCAAGGGGGGATAACTCTTTCATCACTTGCAAAACCATCTACTGTTAATCTAGACTTTATTAAACCAGTGACAGATGAGAAGTCAAATAAGGCAAATATGTTAGAGAAGTCTTCAGCAAAACCAACAGAAGAAGCAAGCCTTGATGAAGATTTAGACTTTTTGTTGGCTCTGGATGCCCCAAGCAAGTCTAATTTGGAAACAACAACTAAACATACAGATAAGGATAAAGGTGAGACTTTTGAAAAATTGAGGATTGCTTTCATATCATATTCAAATATATTGGTTGGTTTAAAATTGTTTATGTCCGTGATCTTTTGACTTAAAACTAAGGAAACTGTACTCGAGTACTCAAGTTAGAGTCTGGTTAAATCTTGTGTATATACTCCTTGACTAGTGAGGATTAAAATTGTAGCTTTGGTGGCCCTGTTACCCCTAATAAGGGCCACAGGGGCCACACCCTTAAAACCTATTTTCATCTTCTTCTCCAGAAGGATAAGGCCCAGTCTGATTAAAATCGACCGTGCTCCGAGGAATAAAATATAAAAAATATTGTCTCTATCGGGGCTCGAACCATTCGGGATATCCTCTCCGTCTCGGTCTGAATGCACTCACCTCTATCGCGTGTTGCTATAACCAGTTTAGCGCAGACAAAACCAGTCGTAAGCTATCCAATCACATCCTCGTTTTTAAATAGCGCTAAGCGGCGGTTATGTTTAACGAATGGTACACTGGAGTTACCTGCCCCTGAGGGATACCGAAGCTTTTACTGCGCTCCTTTTGATTGGCTAGATGAGCTTGTGTCAGAACATGCGGGCAATAGGGGTGCCTTCAGACTGTGAATGAGAGGAAAGCCGGGCTGGGTGAGGTTCGAACCCCGCTAGAGATAATATTTTTACACTTTTTTCCTCGAATCACAGTCGATTTTAATCAGACTGCATAAGGCCTAGAATGCTAAAACCTTGTGAACATCCTCTTTGACTAGTGAGGATTATAATCTATAGCTTTTGTGGCCCTGTGGCCCCTAAAAAGGTCCTCAGGGGCCACACCCTCATAACCTTATTTCATCTTTTTCTCAAGAAGCATCAGGCCTAGAAAGCTAAAACTTTGTGTGCAGACTTCTAAAGGTGGGTTTACATGCCGCACATTTACCCCTTGGGGTATTATACCCCCGGGGGTAAATTTGCCCCCAGGGGCAAAAGTCAAATATTGCATTGCATTTATATGAAATAAAATTGCAATACCTAGGGGCATTATTTTCTCTTCATATATTGACTTTTATAAGGATATTCAGTTTTGCCCCCTGGGGTATACAAAGTAAAGTGTTTATATGAAGAGGTTTGCCCCCAGGGGTATTTATACCCCCGAGGGTATCTGATTTGCCCTACCTCCAGACCAGGGGTAAATATTTCGCACTTTGCCCCCGGGGGTAAGTATACCCCTCTTAAAAATTGCGTTTACAAGACTAAATTTACCCCCCTGGGGCAAAAAATTGCCTTTACCCCCGGGGGTAACCGCACATATAAACGGGGCTTTAAATAAGTTAGATAAGGAGGATTCCAAATTGTACATTTGGTAAACCTGTGGCCACAAATAAGGGGGGAACCACATTTGCCATACCCTAAAGTAAAATTGATATGTAGCCTGATGAGCTACAGAGCCAATGGCTCTATGTTTTGAATTTTCAAAGTTTTGCATTGACTCTATTTGTGAGAAATACTGTTTGAAAGTACACCCTTTCTTGTGAAAAGCTTGGGATGCTCACAAAGGTGTCGCTCTTCAATTGAGAGATAAGAGATTGCTGGGCTAGCAAAGGGAGGTAATACAAAATATGCTTGGTTCCCTTGAGGGTGAAGAGCAGTTGATGTAAGTGAAATGTTGTAGAAAGAACATTTTGGAGAATTTGAATGCAAAGACCTTGGTGACTTAGACTTTGAACAACCAAAGTAATTTATTATTTATTTATTTATTTGTAGAATATAGTGATAAACCCGATGAGGAAACCTCAGACAGCTCAAAACCCGTAGATGTGACATCAACATTAAAAACAGAGAAAGGTATGAAAAATGCAGTTTAATTAATTAATGACAATTTTAAATAGATTTTGATAGGTATTTAACAAAAAGCTTTTGATAAACAGTTTAAGTATAAGTCAACTCGCATTTGCTCAGATGTATCTTTGGACTATTAAGTGACAAGTAGGTATGTCATAATACAGGTACCTCACAATACGATACATATAACAACAAAGGTCACAATGTGATGCATAACGTGATACAGTAAATGGGTCATTATAACAGAGAGATACATATTCACTGATCTAAATTTTATATCTTTTCTATTGATAATTATTTGAGTAACCATCGTTTAAACCCAGAAACAAGTCAAACTCTTTATGAAAAAGTCATTAAATCCTGTTTTTTAAAATTTCTTCATGTAAAGAAAGGCTATGTTAACGAACTGAGGAGTTCTTGATTCAATATTCACATAAATTTTGAATGATTTTCACCAAAATTTTATAAAGAACTAGTTAACTGTTTCATGTATCATATCATGTATCATATCATGTATCAATAATATCATGTATCATATCATGTATCATATCACCGATGCATCGATACATGAGTGAGTTGTGACATCCATATTGACAAGTATTCATTAAACTTTTTCCTGCAATTCTTGAAATAATTAAAGAGAATGAGTTTACGTTAGGTAAAATCAAGTGAATACCCTTTTATCTCATCTGACTGATTTTCTGTAATTAATCAATTGAACACATATCAAAGTTTTCCTTCATTCAGGATATGTGACACCTTCTCTATGAAAACAATAATATCTGAATAAAATATGTTTATTGTTTAAAGGGTAAATTTTAACCCACAAACATCAAAGATGTGTTACAGGGCCAAAATGTACAACTGACTTGTAAGTGTTTAAGGGTTTTGTAAGAAATTTTACAAATGTCCAATCTGAATTGGTTTCAGCTGCATCAAGCAAAGAAGAGGATTTAGAAGACTGGCTGGACAGTGTTCTTGATGACTGAACTGGACATTACTTATATAATGATAATATCGTTATGAGTCAAATGTGTTAAAATGTGGCAGTGGTGTTTTTTATCAAGAAGAACTTTTAAGTGCTGAAATTACAATTTTGATGCTTGTCATTTAGAATTGTGACATAAGTTATTAAACTTAAAGGTTTCAATGGAAAACTTGACTAAGTCTGTCAAGATATTTAAAGGTACCACTCAATCCCCTTTCGTCCTCCATTTTGAAAGGTTAGCATTGCGAGAAAACAAATGTGCTGTAATATGCTTATTCATTAACAAAATTAAGAAATAACTACATGATTTATAAAAGAGGAGCATATTTACAAATAATTGATAATAAAAGTTATCAGTTACGACATCATTTTGTCGTAGTAATTCATTCCACGATCGTAGCTTCGATGATTGGCTTCATTTCACAATGTTTTTATTTTTTGAGCGATACACTTTATTTTTTTGTCAAATTGTTAAAACTTTAACAAATAAACGATAACCTCACAAACATATCTGAAATTAAGTGTGAAACTATCATGTAAAAATCATATATAACAGGAAAGTCCACCTGAATTTCATTTCCACAAAAAATACCCCACTCGAATAGTCCCTTTAGAAACTGAATATCTTTAGCAGTCAGTGTTACAGGATCGTGTTGTGAGTGTTGAATAAGACAGGCTCAAGACAGCAAGAATTCTTCAGTGAAAATAAGGATTGGTAATGTTCCTCATTTTCATACTGCAATATGTTGCAATATATTAGAGTGTTTTGCAAGACCTTGATCATGATCAAAGCTCAACTGTAATGTTTTCCTGGGTCCAGGTTTTAATCTTGCCAGAGTGTTGTTTTCATGCATACAGTTAGGTTGTTTGCAAAGCTTTTTCTGTGTAGGTTTTCTCTGTTAAGTTTACCCACAAACAGGTAACAATTGTGCCAGGAGACATTTTCTCCAAAATTATCATCTGTTTTGTTGAAGACAGTCCATCGCAGATGTATCTAGGGTTTGAATATCAATGGTTTATTATATGTGATTAATTTACCAGGTGAACAACATGCAGGTTTTGGAAAAGTGTAAAAGGTGATAGTAATAATTGTTTTGTTAAGTACTGTTTTGTATATTATGAATAATGCAGACTGTACTGTATGATACTGCTTGGTTATCAGCCATATTGTGACATTTATAGAGATTATTACCCGAGGAAGTGTGTAATATGAATTTTACGAAAAAAGTGTAAAAATTTTGTATTACCTGAGTGAGAGGTTAAGGCGTAAAAGTCATATGACACCCTTCCGAAGGAAATAATTTCTTTATTACCGGTTCTATTCAATTTACCATATCAGAAATGTCCAAGTAACGGGTCCCTTCCGTTGGGACGACCGGCTACAGTGACGTCACGAACAATAGTGTTATGACATCACAGGCGAAAACATACGAGAACTCGTGCTACGACAACCGTTGCTAGGCAAAAGCGATATGTGCACTAGTGCTCTCATCGAAAATATGTCACGACTTATTTTCAACCGTATGGGTAATAAATTTTCATATTTCTAAATGCAGCTGCTCAGGCTTTTGCTTCTCAGGCTTTTGCTTCTCTAAGAGGTAGTTCAAGACATGATTATTACATACTTCATTCTTAAAGAGCCACTCCGTGATTTTCAACACCTATTGTTTTACTTTGAAATAAATGTTGATGACATGATTTATGATATAAATTAAAAACAACACACATGTCCATCCCAAAATAGTAATTATCTGATAAACTCTTGTTTTCAATGAAAACCTTTTGTACAGGCATATGTTATCGTGGAAGCCAAATTCACATGTCAAATTTTCATGAATACTTCATAAATATTAACCTATCAAACATTTTCTAATCAAAGCTGTCCTTACTGCTGTGGATAAGTTTTCAAAATTATGTTTTACTGATCGACTCGCGTTTTTTATCATAATCATGATTTCAACCCCCTCTAATGTTACTATACAACTATCACTGACTCTAAAATGATACTTTCCTACAACAGCCGGTTATTCTCAATCAAATGACACCATTTATAGAGTTTGTAGTAAATAATGACCCGGTACAGAGGGGTTATGGAAAATAACCTCGCGAGGGCGTAGCCTGAGCAGAGGTTATTTCCATAACCCGAGGCATACGGGTTATTATTTGACTTACACTCCCGCGGAAGACTCATGCAAAAGTTTCAATTTAATTTGTTTATATACAGTTAATTTAAAAACGTTTTACTGATATCATTCGCGGGTTTATCATATCTTGATAAGAAAAACAATTTAAATACCCTCAGATTAGGGTTTTAGAAATAAACGCTTGATTTCTTACAATAAAAACTATTTTATGACGGTGTTTCAACTAAATTGGTTTACATACAAATAATTAAAAAACATTTTAGTGATCCATTTTGCGGGTTTGATATGTCTTGATAAGAATACTATTTTAGACTACTTACTATGCCCCCTGCTTAGGGTTTTTAGAACTAAAACCTTGATTCCATACATTAAAAACTATTATATTGCAATATTAATTATATATTTATAGGGGAAATAAAATACCAAATATGACACAAACAAATTTACATCAACTGGCATGGATCCTCGGTAGCTCAACAGGTAAGAGCGCTGATGGACAACATGGAGGTCCCTGGTTCGAATCCCACTTTCTTTGTTCATTAAACTTAACTTTCTTGTTTGATCAAAAATCCAAATTTTTCAAGTCCAAATGTTTGCGATTGTTTACAATCTTATAACCGACCAAGGTGGTTATGAGATAACCAACCTACGCGGATGGAGCTCACGGCATACAACATTCAACTAAAATAAAGGCAATAACTTCCCAAGGGTGCAAAGGGTACATAGCTATAAGAAGGTAGTTATGAGTTAAAACCAATTGAAAAAAGAAGGGATATAATCGCCCAAGGGGTGTAAGGTATATATGACCTCAAACAACTCACGGATTGACTCTTTAATGATTACCATAAATATGTGTCATGAATGCAAGTATTAATTTATTCATCACAGTTCTGAAAAGGATTCTTGGCAAACATGGTGGTCTTGGTATTTTGGAATTTACTGTAACCTGTTTGCTTGAGACACAAGATGCTAATAAGTATACAGTCAACAATGTGCATCTCTTGAGAGAAACTGCTACTTAAATACTTGTTAACATCCTTGTGTGATTTAGCTTTATGATGTATATGGTCAATTGCAAATAAAACTTTTTTCTAAACAATCCTTTGTGGTGATTATCATTTTTAGCTTTTCAGACCAATAGGCAGCAGTCTTATGAACTTTGGTTTTTGACTTGTTCTCTCTGTATATACTGACACATCATTCTAATACCAAGCTGAATTTTTTTTTTCCAAAGTTTTTTTTTTTTGCTTACTACATTTGACTTTTCTGTGCTTGCTCTCTAGTTTACCATAAAGGAAAATCATAGTTCAATCAGAAAGCCCTTTACAAAACTACATTGAACTGAAAAACCGCATCTGCCTTTCTGTCAAAGTCTGTTCTCCTGTAAGGTACTTAAATTTCATGTTTAAAACAATTAGTGGAAGTATTTTAACACCAAAAAGAATTGAAGTTTGAAAAGATTTGACAAACTCAAGGTCAACCAACACAGACACTAAACAAGAGCGTCAGTGATTGACTGTAGTAAGGAAGATAACTGGAGGTAACAAATTATCACTGGAGAGGGTAGCAAACGATGAAAGTCAAGGGTCGACAGCAAGGGTTAGAAAGGCTAGATTGACAGCTGGCAATTTAATCTTTGCGTGTGAAGAAACTGTACTTCCCTATTATTTCGACCCTTAATTTTCAAAACAATTACAGAAAATGTACAGAAAATTTCCACTTTTGGTGGCTTTACTGCACAATGGTCAAACTATTTGATACATATCAAGAACATATGTTATTATTTGATAGTTTTTAATGACGACCAGTTAATGTCATCAAACTGATCATTTTAGATTGATTACAGCAGTAAACAAATAATACCATTTTCAATTTTTAATTGTGTGTGCAAATTAAACAATTTATGATTTTAAGCAGTTGTTTAATCATTTAAAAAACTTTAGAAGTAATTTGAAAATAATATGTGGTCGAATTATTAGAGACGTTGATTAGTGGAGAAAACACGGTACTCAAATAAAAGCCCCTTATAACTTTTTTTGGCAAAAACAATTACGAATCGGTATACACTTTTGAAAATATCTAATATATCGAACGTTTGAAAATGAGAAATTTCCATCGAAAATTGCTAATCACACAAACTAATAAAAAACATGAATTTTCTTAACAAAGTATGAAGTTGTGTTGTGAAAATAGCTGAAATATGTATATGGGCAATAAACAGTCCCTTTCAAAAACGATTATCGTTCTGAACGCTATTATATAGACAAGATGGCATTTAAATATTTGAATTTGAAAAGAACCAATATATTCAGATAAGTTTTCAATACGCATTTCTATAATTTATTGCAATACAGTTATGAGGAACGATACCCATCCTTACTTAAAAGACCTCAAAACATCGGCAAATACATTGTTTGACACTTAAGAGCACTCTATTTTCCGTCATGTGCTTTCGGTTGTGTGCTTCACGTTGCTTAGCAACATGGTGTACATGAAGTCCGTGCATCACGAGATGAAATAGACAACGTCCGTGCAGCCACATGTTTTCCCTAACTAGTGACGGAACTTTTACATTTTACATCATTTGCCACCGAATAAAATTTCGTTCGAATAAAATTTGTTACAAAATAAGTCATTTATATTCAGTTAAATGTGGCATCTGTAAGATAATAGTTGGAGAAACGAATCAAACCAATTGGTAACTGAGTGACAATGGTAACAGACAATTTCGCCAGGATGATCTCCAACTGCACGTGAAATATGCGTAGTGCGAAAAAGAAATTGAACCATTGTTTGGTAGTGGTTACTCACGATGGACACCATTTTCACAACTTTTGAACACATTCTTTACAACATCACATTCGGCTTATATTGATATTTTCAATAAAATTGAAAAGCAGTTTTAACAATAACCATGTAGTGTATGTGAAATTATGACCTCGATCTCGTGAATATCTGTGATAACCATCTCGTTGATCGTTCGATGGTTATTTATAACACTAACAGATATTCTCTCAGTCAGCGGTCATTAATTCAACCGTAACCGCGGAGACGTGTTCTATACAGTTTAAAATAATTTAAGGAACATATTTATATTTTTCTCAAAATAGTCATCTAGTATCGCACATCATTAACAGTTATGTTTATATAATAAACATACATTATGTTACTGCCATTTTTAGCTCATCAGGCCTGAAAGGCCAGATGGGCTTATGGCATGGCCCGTCGTTCGTCGTCCGTACACTTTTGACACTTTCGACTTCTCCTCATAAACCATATACACTAGAGAGCTAAAATTGTGTGTACAGGTACCTTGGCATGTGGGGATTCTGATTTGTAACTTTGGTGACCCTGTGACCCCAATTTAGGGCCACAGTGGCCACGCCCTTAAAACTTATTTTCATCTTCTTCTCCAGAAGCAGAAGCCCAAGAGAGCTGACATTTTATGTACAGGCACCTTGGCATATGAGGATTCTTATTTGTAACTTTTGTGACCCTGTGACCCCAATTAAGGGCCACACCCTTAAAACCTATGTTCGTCTTCTTCTCCAGAACCAACGACTCTAGAGAGCTGATATTTTGTGTGCAGGTGCCTTGGCATGTGGGGATTCTAATTTGTAACTTTTGTGACCCTGTGACCCCAATTAAGGGCCACAGGGGCCACACCCTTAAAAATTATGTTCGTCTTCTTCTCCAGAACCAATGACTCTAGACTAAAGAGCTGAAATTGTGTGTACAGGTACCTTGGCATGTGGGGATTCCGATTTGTAACTTTGGTGACCCTGTGACCCCAATTTAGGGCCACAGGGTCCACGCCCTTAAAACTTATTTTCATCTTCTTCTCCAGAAGCAGAAGGCCAAGAGAGCTGAAATTTCTATCTTTTCTCCAGAAGCATAAGGCCTAGAAAGTTAAAACTTTATGTACAGACTCCTTGACTAGTGAGGATTATAAAATGTAGCTTTGGTTGCCCCATGGCCCCTACTAAGGGGGCACCACATTGGCCACACCCTATAGCGAAATCAAATATAAAGCCTGATGAGCTACAGAGCCCATGGCTCTATTTTTGTAATCAAATACTTAAAGCCATACAAATTCTGTTTTGACATTTGATGTCAAAAATGAAAATCACATGATGACAGATGGTTCAGGTTCAAAATGAAGCACCCTTGATGTGGGTGATGTTATTACTTTTGAACTGATATCACTGATAATAAATAACTTGATAAAGACATTTCCTAAAAAAATATTGATAAACAATATTTATTTAAGTTTAACAAAATCTTAAAGTTTACAAATCAATAGCCCAATGTCAGGTATGCTTGTGGGTATGAACAAAACATTCTACAAATACTTTCAGTATTAGCTGCAAGCATTAAAGTAATTGCAAATGATGAATACTCCCCTCACAAAATATTAATCACCATTTGATATATGGAACGCAATGCATGTCCTTGATTGTTTATTAAGATAAAAGAAGTTTGCTGAAGGATCCAATCTCATTCAAGTTATCATCATTCTTTCCCGTTACACTCAAAAGCTCTGTTATGGGTGTAATCGGCATACGAAGTTGTTTCACGAGCCAATGGTCTGTGCTAATTGCAAATTCTTTGAAAATCGCATTTTACATAACCCTCTCTGTTCCCATGGCTGATCGGAGAAGTCAGTAAGAACTACGAAAAAAGGTCAGTGTAATCACTAATTCCAATGAGTATTAAACCTATTTCGTCATGAATTCTGCATGACGACGAAACGTTGCTTAGTTGCAGGGTTGTTCCACACAGAAGAATGTTGCACAGAGAGTTGGTTGCAGCCAGAGTGAAAAACTTCTCTGTTGAACCACTCTGTAGGTTATCAAGATCATATAGCAGATCAAGTCAATAAATGTTGATACAGCCTCTGTTCTTTTTCGCCTAATTCGTGGGCTAGAAAGGGAGATGGCTGATTTGAGGCAATCAAAGTTAGTTATACAGTCAGCAACTAAGTAATGTTTTTTTATTTTAACAACTTGTCACATTAGTGTTCTTCCCTCTGTCGTGTCAACAATTCGTCAATTTGTCTATATGAAATGATATTTTGGAGCTGTGTTTTCACTGTAGTATCTCTTATGTCAGTGAAATTGAAAAGTTGTTGTAATATACACTATTTTTACAACCAGCAATCAGTTAAGCATCTAAAATCAGACTTTTTAGTAAAAAAACAACTTCTTAAAACAGAACATAGGCTGTTCAGGCGTACTTGATAAGGTACCAAAGGAGGCCAGTAAAGGGAGGTAATAAGTTCACCGGGTCTAACCTAGGATCCAAGGGACATACTGGATAATCATAAATTTTACCCTAGATTATCGAGGATGTTCGATGTACGCCTATCATTTTACATGGGAACAAATATCATGAGAGGCAACTCTGGAGAGAGAATGCCGAGTTACCCGAACGCGTGGTCCTTTGCAATGTTGACCGATATAAGTGTAGTTCAACAACAACGGGTGCAGCTCGCTGGATGGGTGGGTAACCTGATAATTTGAGAGTTTGAAGGGTTGATATCCTGTACCTCACTGAAACACGAGTTGAGAAACTTGTGGTGTCAGCTTGGGTAAGTGACTCAGTTCGCAGCGTGCCTCTGTCCACCCAGCAGTAATGGGTACATGGTATGGTACGATGGTAGTCTGAGTTTGAACCTCGAGCGCCTGACAGGCGACCGGTTGTATTCTCCCCAGGGAGTATTCTGTACTAGTTGACCAGGGGTAATATGTCATTAAGCACTGTTAGCATGCATTGTGTATGGATCTATTCACTATAAGATTTGACTTTTATTATAATGTTTTGAATACAAATACACACAAAAACTCGGATTGTTTTGTACAATGTTTATTAAATAATACACTAGATACAAAATATCAAGCATATTTATACCTTCACTTACATCATGTTTGGCCTCTTGACAATAATCACATCAGAAGATCGTCAGTGCAAGAACGATCTACTGATTTAAGGAATAAGGCACTCATATATTGATCACATAAATCATTGTCTGCAGCATAGTGCAAAAGCCTGAATACAACAATAAATAAATATATGTGACATGAACTCCCATACTTCAGGTTAGTGTTTATTCTGTCCAATCAACAGTGGTTCAATTGCCACAATTAAAAAAATCATAAATTTAGATTATGAAATCTGATTTTATACATATACATATTTAAAATTAGAACAAAATCGGTGTTAAAACATATCTAGAAACACGACTTTCTATTTTCTGGTTAGGTTTAACTTAAATAAACTTTTATCCTTGACAGCTCAAAATAAAAAATAATTAAAAATAAAAACAGCAAATGACATTTTGTCTTACATTTTGTTCAGATATCTAATACAGTTAGACATGAGCTGAAGTAAAAACCTTTTTAGTTGATCCGAGGAAAACAATATTGACCGAGGAAGAAGCCAATAACAACAGACAGATTCCGAATTCACCAGTCCTTATTAACACCTTGTTTTAGAAAGAGTGTAAAATTTATAGATTGGCACTGGGTTGAACTTAATCAGTTTGACGTAAGAACATATTCTCCCGGGAGATTTTTCAAATTACAAAATATTGCGTTTAACATGTAATAAATTTAGTGAGCCTGCTTTGCAAAATATAGTATATACTTATATAATATGCGTTTTGCATGCTGGTAGACGGATAAATGGGTTCATTTGCAAACATTCTGGAGTAGAAGCCAGGTCTTGAAGCTTGGTGCATAAGGTAAATTAGGGCGTTATTTTATATACAAATGCTGAAGGTTCGATGTCTTCAAAGGAAGATTTTATATACACAGGAATGCATCAATTGTGATATACATGTATGTACACATAGATATAGACAAATACACATTATGCAGTTGAAAATACATAAAACAACAAAGTTATATAAAATCAATGAGGTTAAACATCATAAGTCTAGCTTTAGTTTCATAGCTCTGGTGTTGAACTTATGAAAAATGGTGAATCTCAATAACGATTATCTTCCCTTGAACATTATTGAATGAGCGATGAAATTAGAATGTTAATAAACTATTGTTCATGGTTGAAGCACATGTGATGAATTCTTCGATGTTTGCTCATCTTGTGATATCATTCGGCATGTAACATAAGTATATGATATACCCAACATGCATAGACATAAGAGACATTTTCATGTGTTTTACAGTAGTTACATACATTTAATAGATCTATAATCAAAGATACATATACATATAAATAGAGCCTTGAAATAAATTACCTCAAAATAATTCAAATCTTAGGTTTCAAAAAATCAATTTCACTCTCATACATATATCAACATATATAACAATATGTTTTACGTGACCATATTGAACTTGATAGACAAACGAAGTAGTTATATTCTTGGCTTACATCCTGTTTATTTCGGAAACAAGAAGAATTAACAAATTAGCAGTATTACGTTCCAGGACATCCGGGTCTTTATATCTCTCGTTATACACTTCGTCTTTGTTGGTCAACTTTCAAAGACCAAATATAGTTTACTTATAAAATCTTACACTAAAGATGGAATTAATTACGATAACGATTTTTTAATAGATAATTCCTAATACGTGGCATTCAACTTCCAACACTTACGCCAGATGCTAAAAGGTTCCGTTACCGGCTTAATAGAGGCTGTTTGGTCACTTTATAGTCCAAAACGACCCCCCCCCCCCCCCCCCCCCCCACACACACTTATAATTTAGTACTTGTTTTACGGCATTATGAATTAGCAGATGCCGTTTCGGTGAGTCGTCTCCTATTTAATGATTTGTGGTCAGATGTTCTCTCGGTTGGTTGCGATAAAAAATGAAATGTTGATATAATTTACATTTTGAATATGGATCCTGAAAATTGACCCTGATAGAGAAAACGTTTGTAACGAGAACTTTTTCAATGGACCCGCGCACTACTGTTCGTTCAACACAAAATCTAATAACAATGTACAGATGCAATATTTAAAGGTGCTGTTTCATACTTGCATGCGGTTCAGGCTGAAATTTAGCCTTTGAGAAAAGAAATACATCACTTGTAGAAAAATCTTTCGTCGAAATTTTAATATCATATTTAGATTGTTTAATCAACAATAACATACTTATTTCGACGCCCAAAGCACAGTACCCCTTGTCTTATTTTGGAACGTTCCAACGTTATGTAAGCCAATCAACAACTAAAATCACAGTACCGATCCGTCGAATGGATTTTTCTATTCTAAAACTAGAAATTCGACGAATCGGTATGCGACCCTCGTAGAAAGAGCATGGCATTTAACGAACCCGCTTTCGGTGACGTAATCATTACGCGTGTAGGATTTACACCGTGTCACAACTAGCGTATTTGCGTTCGATGGGTATCAACTTTGGCAATAAACGAATACCTTATTCGGAGAAAAAGAAAATAAAATCTAGTCGTGCGCGACAAAGACGGTTTTCAAGCGTATATTTAGAGACCGGAAGTTGTGAGATGGCCACACTTGATTCGCCTTTATGTTGGCTGCCGTTTCCGTAATTTTGGTAAATTATCTCATATTTAATGAATTTTGGTCCGATTTCCCTAGGTTGGTCGCTAAATTGTTCTAAAAATACAACGAATACATTAAAAATACTTTTAAAAATATTGCAAGTATGATACAGCATCTTTAACTAATGGGACGAACTAAAAAAACTTGATACTATCGCCAAAATGAAAGGACTTCTCTTCGATAAAACCACCCGATGAATTATTGATTATTGGATAAATGTCATCTTTAGCATGTCTATATCACGATTGCCAATACAGCTGATGACAATAATGCGTTTGAACCAAACTATAGTCTTTATATGGCTTCTATGGTCAACACTGACATCATATATCGCATTGAGCGTACATTGAGGAAGTAATATTGTAAACGTTCCATACAAACTCTTTATATGGTATCGTTGACAAGAGAAATCATTTCTGGACAAAGCAGGCCTATTCCATTCCACGCTATAGCTCTGTTATAAAGATACAGATGCTTTTTATTCATTTGTGTCTCAGTATATCTGGTCAGTTGTACCGTTTCATGTGTCACATGTTTTTCTCTTTAATCAACCACAAATCATTTTTTTCCTTAATTGTTTTTTGTTCCATGTACCAAAATCTCATATTTCTGCAACTAGTATCTCCGTTACAATTAGTTCTTTGGTGCAATACGTTCAAGGATTAACCCTTTTTCAACCACATTTTAACATACCGGTCGGCGTTTTAAGAAATTTAACAACAGTGAGCTCGACCAAGGCTTTGTACCTCTATAACGGATTTCTGTGATGCAAAATTCCAAAGATTGTCTTATTTCCTGTCACACTTTTGTGTAATTTCAACAATCTTTGGTTCGTCTTGGCCAGTCCTTTTATTAATAACCTTCAAAATAAATCTGATAATTGGCGCAATATGTCCTAGTATTGTCCTATTTTCGATCACACATCTCTTTTTATTAACCACGTAAGAGCCATCATCATTTTGGCACTGAACATTTTCCAAACACCTTAATATCGATCGGAACTAAAGGTACTTTCATGCCAGTTGTCAAAGAGCTGCCTGTACATGGATGAAGGCAGAGCGAAGCAGAAGTCACGTGGTCCCTTTCTCTGACTGACACACAGCCATACCAGGCCGATGATGATGAGGATGACGGCGATGAGAAATATGATGCCCAGGAGAATAGCCAAGGTGGTGGCGTTGATACCGTACCGGCCTCTGCTTAACGTTACTGGGGTCACTGGCTCCACAAATGTCGTGATGTTATCTGGCAGGGAGAGAAAAATTAATAGAGTAACAGCGCTGTATTATCAATTACAAGACAAAAGTGAGCATAGCTAACATACCCCTGCGGTAATTTGACCGCCTTTATATACGAACATTTCGTTTTGTGAATGAAGTATGGCAACTGACAATGGACTAAGGTTGAGAGGTTGCCCTGAAGACACGCAGAACATGAAAATAGTTTCTGAGAAAAGTTGTGTCCTTTGACGACACCCTCGAAATGAGTAAAATAACACGCAACAAGGGCAGCAACTCCGAAAAGATAATTGCGCGGTTCTGATTTTCGAACTCTATCAAGGTATTGATGCCCTGAAGACACACATCAAATGTGATTATTCTTTCTTGAATAGTTTTCGGGATGGACGCACGGACACACGCACGGACGGAGCCCAAACCTATATTCCCCTTCCACTTCAAAGCGGGGGATAGTAAGAAATGGGGCCACTACGACATTACAACGCATTAGTACTATCATCATTAGTGGATATCATTTTAAAAGATATGTTAAATTTCAATAAACAGTTAAATTGATACAATTTTATTTGTTACATTTTCCGAAACTATCAAGGTTCCGAACCGGAAGCCGATGGGACAGTGCCTTTAAATACTGAAGAGCTGTACCATATCCGGTCAATCTTGATTCAGATGTTTATAAGCTAATTTGGGTCTTGTCCCTAATGTCGGACAATCTTCGGATGTTGATCACATAATGGAATCTATATCCAAGGTCAGTTATGTATCCAAATTGCTATGTTAGTTATGTCTTCAAGACCAGTCACGTATCAAATCAATTAAGCTCACCTAATGCAGGTCAAGTTTCCAATCCACAAATATATTTATTTCATGTACAATTATTGCAAATGTGGAACATGATTGCTGTACAAATCAAGTTCAAAATCAATTTTGTGTGTACATATTAAGGCCTATTAAAAAAAAATACGTCATACCGTTGAAAAGAATTATAGAAATGTCGATCTGAATTTATTTAGATTGCGGATGTATGAATCTGGGTAACCGTATGCTATACCCCACTTCCGGTCTCGTTGCTATGGTTTCCTATTTTCTAACTGTATCTGGCCGATCCACCTCTACAATTCTAATACACCTGCATTTGTTTGCACGTGCAATTTTTCAAAAGGTGACCAAGCTCTCGTTTCTAATCACCGGTTGCTAAGGGGTCTCGTGAAATCTCGTGAGATCTCGCTGCCATCGAAAATGTCCTACAGAAAACAGTTCAACTGTAACAGCCTGTCAACGTACCACAAACTTTGCCATATGTCCACTCCGGGCAGTGGCAGTAGAAGTCATCAATCCAGTCCGTACAGCGAGCACCCGACAGACATCTTGAAGGGTTGCAGTCGTTCATGTTCGTCTGACATGTAGGGCCAGTGAAACCTTAAAACATTGAGGTCATTGGAGAAAAAAGTTTTTTTTAATTGGAGTTTTCAAGAGTATTTCACTAATATCACGGCTGTAAGTAATTTTGCAGGGAGAAACAACCCGCAACATAATTGTGGCTGTGCATTGCGGTGAAACCTAGCTAACCATGGGTGGTACTGCGCTGAAATTCAGTGTAGCATTGCACCTTACTGCGTTCTCTACCGTAAGACAAAGTTGCCAGGCTCCTGACGGGATTGGAACCACGGACCTCTTGATCTGAAGCAAAACGCGCTTACCACAGCGCTATCGTTCCCGATAAGGAAAACACTCAGTTTGGATGTCGAATATGACAATTCTATAACAGTTGGAGACGAAAAGATCGATGTGATAGAACGTCGATTATGTTGAAGTAGATTCCTTCAATACATTTGTTATAACAAGTCTACTTCGCCTTTATATAACTCGGTCAATAACAATTTGATATAATTAACTCTGCGTCTCTGATTGCACATCCTATCCCTCTCTAAAAACGTGGCTTGGATAAAACATATAACTTCATCAACCTATATGCGAGATAATCTTATGTTATGGAAGTAATAGTTACATACCTTGTCTTTTACGTTATCGGTATAAATACTATTATCGTCAGGACGGACCTGATCTCGGATGGAATGACACAAATGAAATGGTCTGTTAAACTTATGTCATGTTGAATGGGAATTGACGTTGTGTTAAGCTGGTGTGTATGATAAATACCAACCATGCTTTGTACATACACCGGAGTGAGTCGATTACTAGGTACACAAATGTAAGAGTCAATAACGATTCAGTGGATCCGCCACTGACAGAATCAAATACACTACTCAAAAGAAATTAAGGAACACTCAAGTAGGAATATTATTTTAACTTCAAATGTCAGAGAAGTTTTTTGTTTGAAGTTTTGTTCATACCCACATGCATACCTGACGGCTACTGAATTTTAAACTGTAAAGATTTTTTAAAAAACTTTGATTAATTTTTTTATTTTTCAATTTTTGATCACATTCTTTCAAAAAATGTCTTCATCAACATTTTCCCTACCAGGGATATCAGATTCGATAGTGTCACCACTTTTTTAACCTGAGCAATCTGACATTTCTGACTTTCTTGTTCGACCCCTGCCTTGTTTCTGACATCAAAGTCCAAAACAGAAACTGCGTCACGGGCAGAACTTGCATTCAATATTTCAGTTAGATAATGTTTATTTGATAAAATGCATAACGTTTCCATGCGCTAAAATATAAGACATTTAGGGGACACAATATAAATGTTCCTTAGATAAGTTTGAGTAGTATAAGTCTAGTTCCCAAAGCTGGTATCCAATGATAGAAGGGAAACCAAAGCGACTTTTAGAAGCACTCCCTTAACTAGACATGACATTGGCGCTATACAAATATTAGTAGTATGGTATATAAGTATCATTATAAGTATAACTATCGATGACATGGCACGAATAAAAGCTGTATTGTCTTGACAATACGATTGGTCAAGTGGACACTATACAATTATAGACTGGTGATGAGGTCAATACCTGTTTATATTGTTTTCCTCGGGTCTATAAAACAGGTATTGACCGAATTCACCAGTCCATAACTGTTTTTTTATGTCTCGGTTAAAAAACGAAAGGGAAATAAACTGAATGCCAAAAGAAACTTTGCACCATTTTGTAATGATTCTGATTGAAGAATGAAAAACGATAGAAATTTAAAACAAAGTACCTCTTATTACTCAATCATTTGTGTAAACAACAAGCGAATCCAAATTAAAGGCTGGAAACCCAGTTTTGCACTTATTTGATCTGAAGTGGGCAGGGGTCAAAATTTTGGTTGTTCAGACGTTCGTTGAAATGATGTTTTCGCAATAATTTCGTTAAAGTACTAAAATGTGCTACTTTAGTACCAGGTTTGAGCAGCCCGAGTGTTATAACTTCCAAATCTGCCATGATTAACAAAAAGGGTCAAACGTTAAATTACGTCTGCTGTCAGCAGGTTCAACTTTACATTTTGTCTGCATCAAAGCTTTTCCACTAATGGGAATGTGTGGACACAAGTCTAACTTGACAATTGACACATCTTTGAGCCGTACAAATGGTAACCAGCTTTAAGAGCTCAACAATCGCAATTAAATCTTGTTTTTGCATGCCCCTTCTGACGTTATAATTTTTTTTATAAAATTGCCATGTTTCGATGTTTAGTGACCAATATCTATCATCTTAGCAGTCGACGAGCTCTGATTAGATCTGTCCAAGTTTATAAAGTCCACGAGAACATAACAACATGCCGACCTTTGATGTTTGCTATCTCTGACGTCACTAATAGACAACGTTGGCGGTGGTCTAACGTCACAGATATCGGCTCTCATGCAGTGAAAAAACAACTGTTTATTGTGTTTCAGGGTTGTCAGCAATCCTCATAACCTTTCAGTATAGCAGGATCAAGTAACCATTAGAAATGAAGGAACACTACCGATTCTTGTAAAAAGGGCTGTTTTTTATCAATTTTGTCAATTTTCGAAGGGGATTTGCGATATTTTTGCTATACCGTTTACTGCTTTTTATGTGGTTTTTTTCACTATTGGAGTGACAAACATTCATTATGGACAGTTATTAAACTTTTTCGTCACGTGACTCAGTTCCAGCAGAAACGTCACGTGATTATGACATTTTTGCAATTTCTACAAAAATGTATGAATATTGCTCAATTAAAAGTTTTAAATTTGAAAGTGTGGGTTTCAACTATGTCATTGCCAACTAAAATGAAAATTTAGATATGAAATCGTTTTCAAAATTTCAGTTTTAAAATTGCAAAGTTTCTTTTGGTATTCAGTGTATAAAACTACAAGTATTAGCGGCATTTCGGATCGATTGTTGGCAAGGACGGGTCAATGATGTCATGATAACAATAGCATGACGTAATGAAACAACGGTTTGACGTCATCGGCTCTGTTTTTAGTAACTCAAGTCAATTTCACTTTTGGTCGGACTCGGGGTCACGGGAGTCAAGTCAATATCACTTTCTATCGACTGTCACGTGACCACTTCTCGACCAAACGGATTGCCGGAAAATTACGCTCACATAATAAATACAGTTAGGCTGGGCATGCGCATACACACAACTGGCGAAAGTCCGAAGCTATCCCTTCAAACTTTCAACATATATGACGGTGCACCAATCTCATTTATAATTTTGATTACGATAAAAGAGCCTTTCTGATAATATTCAAGTAAACCACAAAGAAGTTGATGATTAAAAAAATGTCACTAATCAAGCTCTCCGTATTGGTGCAAATACCGGTCCCGAGGACAAAGAAGTTGATTATTAAAAATGTCACTATAATCAAGCTTTCCGTATTGGCGCAAATACCGGTCCCGAGGACCTGTAACAGATCCAATATGGAAAGCTCGATAAATTACATTATAATATAGTTCAATACCTTTTGGACACTCGCATCTGAAGGAGTTAGCATTGTTGAGCCAGCAGATTCCTTCATTGAGACACTGGTTGGTAGGGCAGGGTCGATAAACCGTCCCCGGCGACGACTCGTCTAGAGAGCAAAAAGGTGGTAGTCTTTAACTATAAGCTAAGCTTTAAAACGACGTATTAAATCTGCACTTCATATACATATCATGTTTCAGAAAGGAAATGCTAACTTTTGAATCTAAAGTGTTGTCTATTGTAAATATTTTTGAATATATGTTACATGTTACTTTGCGTAACTGTCTGTTAAGTACCTCGAGTTCGTATTCCAAAGGATCCATATTTTCAAACCCTTCTTTAAATTACGGGTTTTATCAATCAGATTGCGTTTAAACCACTAAACATTTGTGAAAACATTATTAAAAACTCTGCCTGTGTCGAACACATAATATTTTATGAAACTGAAATTATTTCTAGCAAATTAACAACTTGTATACAGAGGGCATGTTCTTACTGCATATTTTGCCTGCTATGCCGTTGGGACAGGAACAGTAGAAGTCATCCACCCAGTCAGTGCACGCAGCCCCCCTAAGACAAGGACTCGGGTTACAGTCGTCGATATCTACCTCACAGAACGCACCAGAGGTTCCTGTAATAGAGATATTTCTTTTGTAGCTCCTTCAATATCAGTTAATTCTGATCGAACAGTCACACGTCCACGCTGACTTTCTGGGCTTGGGACTGCATTACAAAGTCAACTCAGTCAATCAGCAAGGAGGATTGAGGTTGAAGCCTCAAAGGGTTGGGAGATGAAATTTCACAGACAGGGTGACCAGACCGTAACCCCATTGAGCAGTTGTGTATTCAGGACCGCATTAATGTACGTGGTAGTTCTTTCTCATTTCTAAAATGGTTAAATGCTCGGTGACGTTTTGTTTGCCCGTGAGATTAACTGAATCACCACGGAAGCATTAAATACTGATATTATGAATTTTCACCGCCCGAAACTGACATATAAATATTCAAAGTAAGCATACCAAAACGTGGAAAAACACATTTTGAGAAGTTTATCAGAAAGATTGTGTACCTCTCTTGGTACATATAAGATTTTAGAAGGGAATTTGTAAATATACGCCGCTAATGGCTGAAATATTGCCTAAGCGGGGCGAAACAATTACTCACTCACTCGGAAATACAACACGCGGATGAAGCAGAATATTGATCTCATTTTGGTAGATGAACGCCACGATAATTTTTTGGACTGACCTTTCATGCACTCACACCTGTACTGGTTGACCATGTCGACACAGACCCCCATCTGCTGGCAGGGGTTGCTTGAACACTCGTTGATGTTGATCTCACACTCTCGTCCAGAGAAGCCCGTTATACACTCGCATACGAAGTCGTTGGCGGATGAAGATCCGTTGAAAAGTTCCTGATATCAAAAGGGGAGATTCTTTTATTTATGTGTCACAAATGCTTTACATTTTTTTTACATGTCTATAAAAAGAAATTATCCGGCCTATGAGACACGATTGTACAAAGTTATATTCAACTGTTCATACAAAATAAGTCAAAAAAGATGATTTCAACGTTTGGTATCTTGACTCTAAGAAAGATGACATATCTTGACCATACTTATGTATCAACTGCTTCTTATCACAGAAGATTTATTTAGTCTTATTGTAGTAAGCACAATGGTTTCAACGAATTTCATTCATTCGGAAAAAGGTTTGGAACATGTTGTAACTATCACTCATTAAACGCATTTGGCTAGACCCACACTGTATAAGTCGCATATAATCATTAAGCCTACAACAAATTGGTTGAGCGATTTTCAAAGCCTTAATCGGTCCTAAAAATCTTTTTTAGAAATCTTCAAAAATCTCTTCTAGATCTTCTATGGTCGGATAAGGGTCAAATTGTCAAACACCAGCTAAGGTTTCAATTGTATCAATGATTGCATGAGACACGATAAAATTGTTTTCTTTTCACTTTATTGAATTTCACTCACCTGACAACTTCCTCCGTTTTTACATCGGTTGTGGCAGATCTCCTCTGAAATAAAAGGAAATATGGAATCATCCAAACTTATTTTTGAAAGTTATCCAAATCAATTACAAGATTATTATTACGAGAACACTAAATCCGGTTTGAAGAAGAAGAAGAATTTATTTCAAGTTTTAGACCACAGGCCCATAGAACATACAAATGTTACAAAACGTAATGAACATTTATATAACACAGAATACTATTGATTAATGAGTGACTCTCGTTGTTTAAAAGCATGAACAAGATATTTCGAGAGTTGCATTAAAACATTCTTACAGTTAGAAGACATAAGAGATATAAATTTTTCATATGATGGATCTATAAAGAAGTATTTATCTATAAATCTAAGCCTTAAAGCTGAGTAAGAATGGCATATTAGCAGAAAGTGAAATTCATCTTCAATATGATCATAACCTAATAATTGGCATTGTGGGCATAATCTTTTGGCTTTTTCTATCTTGTTATGACGTCCAGTTTCTATGATGTGGCAACTGCAGCGGAATCTTGTAAGAGTTTCTCTTTAGACTTTGATATCAGTATGTTGGAAATAAAATGTTTAATGCTGATTTGAAGGTTGAATAGGTGTTAAGTGAATTTTGAGATAAGTTTTCCATCCAGCGTTGTTGACCATTGTAGAAATCTGGTGTCTATTGTGATAATGTCTTTTTCCTAGAACAATTATGTAAACCAAGACAATTTATCATAGAACTAAACAAATATCGACACGATCAGTTCATTTTTGGAATAATTTCGTTTCGTATGAATTTATTCTGAGACTTAATCAATGATGTCAGTAAAAACGTTGCATCTTTTTCTCTCGTCATCAATCAATGAACTTTCTTCTTGAAATATTTTACTTTCGTCGTGGATAAATGAAGTCATATCATGACTCAATGACGTCATGTCATGAAACTAATGAAGTCAAGTCATAAAACGATAACATTCGTCATGTAACAATGATCATTTGCCAACACCAACCCAGCATTTTGTAACATTTACTTTTCTTGATAACAAGAATATAAAACATATATATGAATCAAGATTTTGTTCATGAAATAATTATTAAGTATCACTTTAGTTAACCTTCTTGAGAAGAGGTATCTACATACAAAAGAATGGCCTTATTGTTCAAAATATATAACAAATAAATTTATCATTACCTTGTTCACAGAATAGACCGAAGTATCCTGTTGCGCATGTGCATTTGTATGTTCCGATTGCACCCTGGGTACACGTGGCGCCATTTTGACAGTTGTGATCCAAACACTCGTTAACATCTGTAATTTGAAATAACTTAAATTATTAAACTAATATGCATTAAATGATTGATATTTTATCTATAACTCAAACATAATTATTTTCATCATTTATTGATAAATTTAAATATGAATTACACTTTAAAACATAAAACAGATTCAGAAGCATTGTAGCTCACCCTACTGTTAAAAATGTTAGTCATTCAATCGATAATTAAAGGGACAGTCTTATCAGGTTTTTTTTTCTAAGGTTGAGATATTTTGTTTCAATAACTCATTTGGAATATTGATCACTATGTGGAGACAGTCACCATTGGAAAATTAGGTTGTAAGACAGGAAATAATGACTTAGAGATGAGAAATAACAGAAATCGCCGGAAAAAGGCATTTATATAAATCCTATCGGAAATAGCTGTTTCTATTATTTCGACGAAGCAACGTTAGGTAGAAATAAATCAACCATGAACATTATCTGAAAATGTTTTGAAAACTTTGGGGTCGAATTAATAGAGAAATTACGGTAGTCCCACAAACCTTCTGTACAGTTTTGGCCGGTGTACCCCATCTCACAATCACACGTGTAGTCCCCTGGGTCGCCTTCTGTACAGGTACCGTTGTTCTGACAGGGGTTAGCCTCACACTCGTCGATATCTAGTACATATTTGTAAAAATCTATGTAAAATCGTTTTAAAAAAACATTTCGAAATATTTTGATTAAAATATGTGAGTTTGAATTATAAGTAAAATATTAAAGGAAGCAATGGTAGTGTTCTAATACTGATTTGATCATAGTGAGGAGAGCACATATCAGTGATTTCATCCATTTATTGTTCAGCGACGTTTTAGCAATATTGAACAATTATCGGTGTGGAAGATTTTATACAGTGTAATTTTAAAAATTACAGAAACATTAATTGAGTTAGGTAATGTTTAAAAGAGGTTTTAACCATAATGAAACCCCCTATTTCAGGAACAATATCAAAATATCAATCTCATTAAAATCGGTGATAAACTAACACTCGTATCTCCCTACGTTTCTGAGCTGAGAAATGCCTTAAAGCAGGATGGTCTTATTGCCGATTGGCTGAGATGCGGGATTTCCTAAAACGACCCCTGAGCAGTACTCAGTTCAGAAGCGCAGTGAGGAACGAGTGATAAGGTCTGACCTGATATCACCGGGATAACAAAACATAAACATATTTTATTCTCAAAATTATATTTTGTTTTACAGAAATTCAATATAAATAAATATGTTACGTTTCCACGGAATTCAAGTTTTATTAAGAAGACAGAGATTTGAGTTTGATTTGATGGCAAATATAAGTTAACTTATTGCATCATTTCCTGTATAAAATTAATGGTGATATGATAAAGTATGTGTCGATGAGAATATGGAATGTAACATGTCAATGTAAGTTTGGGCAGGAATAAAAAGAAGTATTAGAAAACTTATTATTATTATCATTCATGATTATGATAATTTAGTATATTCATATACATAAAGCATATATACAGAAGAATATTCAGATGAAGTACGATACTCAAGCGGCAGATATATCATTCATCTTAAAATATTTCAAAGAATCATTCCCATTTTGTACTGTACGCCTTTAAATCGTTTCTTCTAGAAATCACCTACCACTGAACTGAAAATTGTTAGCAATCGTAGCATATTTTGTAAAAACACACTGAGTGTCTATGTATTCCAAGTAACCATATACTTAATTGAATATGTTTCAATTAATATAAAAGAAAACTTTTAAAATAGTAGTAAAACATATTTATAAAGATAAAAAATATGTGATCAAGTAATCAAAATGATCAGTTTAAACTCCACAAGAGATCTAAGGAAAAAAGTGTACCTACAAAATACCTATAAAAGACAGAAATGAAACAAATGAAATAGAACTTTAAATAAAAACTTACCAGATTCACATATCGTGCCGGTATACCCTGCAGCGCATGCGCACTGAAAACTGCCAATCACAAGCTGCGAACATCTCCCATTGTTACGACAAGGATCACTCAAACATTCGTTAATATCCTCTTCACAATTCAAACCGGAAGTCCCGACTGGACAGAAGCAGCTGTAACTTCCGCCTCCAAGAGAATTACAAGTTCCGGTATTACTACAAGGGTTAGAATCACAGGGATCGACCTCAATTTCACATCGTAGACCTCTGAAGCCCGGATTACAGGAGCACGAGAAGGACCCAATGAGAGTCTCTGAACAGGTACCGTTTAGACAGGGATTAGAGCTGCACTCGTTAACGTCTATCGCGCAGTTTTGTCCGGTCCATCCCGGTGGACAGCGGCATTGGTAGGTGCCGGCCAGACCTTGGAAACACGTTCCACCGTTACTGAAGCAGATATAGATGTAATTGTAATCTTTGAAATTTAAAATTGTGTTTGATATACACGTGGTTATGGTAAAGTTATCAAGAATTTTTTGCAAAACATGGTATATAAATTCTTGCTTTAACAAATTTGGTATGGATTTATATATTCGGAAATGTGTTCACAGACTCATAATTAACCCTCTGCCCCAGAAAGGTGTAATTTGCGCCATAATCATCACCAGGAAGATCTAACTCTTCTACAATTTGCCTGTATAAGCACATCGAATTACTTCGTCTGATGTTTTCTACCAAAGGCAAATTATCCTCAAGATAAGTTTTAAAATGCAGTACAGTAACTATTGATTGATAAACTTGGGCAAATTATGCCTTTATATCAAACGAATCTTCATAATTTTGTTTGCGTTGTATGACACCAAAAGGGTATATCAATTTCAATAAGCGTTCCTAAATATTGATGTTATAGTAGATACCAAAAGGAAAGCGGTCATTACTTACATGCATGGCTGTGAGAGACACTCGTCTATGTCAATCTGACAAACGTCCCCCTCGAATCCATCGCGGCATATGCAATCAAACATCCCCGTATTAGGCTCGATGCAGGTGCCGCCATTACGACACGGCCTTGAAGCGCATTCCGGTATGTCCTCTTCACAGTTAGTTCCCCTGAAACCTCTTGGACATGTGCAGAAGTACCGACCTGGACCTTCACGGCATTCGCCGCCATTAAAACACGGCCTTGACCTACAGAAGTCGATCTGACCCGAGCAGGTCGGTCCGTTGTAGTTGGGCGGGCAGCTACAGCTCCAGGAGCCTGGCTCAGAACCTTCAACACATGTCCCACCATTCGTACAGGGGAAAGACGCACATTCGTTGATATCACTCTCACAGTCCGTTCCAGTGAAGCCTAGAGTACAGGAACATGCATACTCTCCTGCAGCTGCTTCTGAACAGTTCCCTCCATTCCTACAGGGCTGAGACTCGCACTCATTGACGTCAGTCTCACACCGCTGTCCCTCAAAGCCTCGAGCGCAGCTGCAGTCGAACTTCCCGGGCTCCCCCTCCAGACAGAGACCGTTGTTGAGACAGGGGCTGGACTGGCACTGGCTGATCCGCTCCTCACACCTGTCTCCCTCCCAGCCAGGTGGACAGATGCACAGCCACTGACCAGGGACCGCGGAGTCCACACAGGTTCCTCTCGTACAAGGGTTGACCAGTCCACACTCGTCAATATCGTCCTGGCAGTTGCTGCCCGCTAGTCCAAGTGGGCACTGACACTCATACTCGCCAGGTCGTCCCTGTCTGCAGGTTCCTCCGTTCTGACAGGGTTGGGACTCACACTCGTTGATGTTGATGCGGCACTGTTGTCCTGGTAATCAGAATATGATAATATATAACGAGTTCCTGATTAATAATCTGTTTATGAAACGGCTGGCAATACCTTAGGTTACAAGATACCAATTCTTAAAAAAGTTTCATGAAATTGTATTTAAAAAACCTGTCATTAGTATGTCATTTTGCTCGTGGTCAACATTGTTACTCTAGAGTATCAAGGATGAACTTCTACGGGCAAGTGCTATCTATAGAAGGTTATTTTTCCATCGACTTATTTGAAAATAATGACTACGCTAATATGGCTTTATATTTTCAGATATTTTTTGCTAGATTGACTACAGGTACGAACACAGTCTTACTATGCTATGCCAATATGCTATATATGAGTGCTGCTATTCAAAAAAACATTTCAAAATTGCAAGTCACAAAATGATCATCAATTCATTCACGGGCGTAGGAGAAAATTTTAAAAACATTCATTTATTCAAGATAAATATCATTAAGACAGTGAAAAAATGTAACAATGTTTACTGAAAGCCGCCCATTTCGCCACCAAAGGTTGTCAACACCCTTAGGTAACCAGAAGGTAAGCGACTCGCCCGTTTCGCCAACTACCTTGGGTGGCGAAACGGGCAAGACTTTAGCTGCTGGTCGTTTCAAGCGGTGTTTCCCTACTCTGAGGGCGTTGGTTCGACTCCAACATCGGGCTCGGCCCGAAAACGTACAAGAAACTTACTATTAATTATTGTGTGATCCTAAATATAACAATGTTACGTACATTCATTCATTTAACATTACCTGTAAAACCTGCAGGACAGTCACAGGTGTAATTCCCCGGAGGACCTTGAATACAGGTACCCCCATTCCAACAAGGGCTGAAGAACGTGCATTCGTTGATGTCTATCTGACACTGCCTTCCGGTGAAGCCTAACGCGCATGCGCACTTGTATATTCCGGGTTTGTCGGGGGTCTGTGTACAGGTGGCGTTGTTCCGACAGGGATCACTAGCACATTCGTCGATATCTAGAAAGGTTCAATGGGGTCATGGTTCATTTCAACCCTTTTAGAAAATGGCATCGATATCATCTTTATTTTCCCTTTCTTAAAAACCCTTCGGGAAAAGTCTAAAATCAGATTGTTAGAAGCGCTTCTAAAATGTCCGAAGTAAGTATATAAGAGGTGGACACAAAGAGTTTAAGTTAGGCAGGCACAGATGAATTATACTCACTGAGTAAAGAAACTCACCAAAATTCAATATTTAAGCATCGTATTTTTAATTAATAATGAACTTAAGATATCTCAATATTGATAATTGAGATGATTTGTTGAGAAAATATTTCCAACAAAAGTGAAAAATCAAGGTTGATTGCTACCTAAGGGTTTCTTATAGAAATGCTCAAGATCATATTTCTGCTTTACCTATGCCAAGGGACAAAAAGGATAAACGTAAAAAAAATTGAATAATTAAAAACCTTAAGGTCATTAAAATCTTGGTATGGATGTTCTTTCAAAGCGGTAATATCTAGTACGTTGTACATGTACTTATAGTGAGTACCTTCTTGGCAGAGAAGACCCCTGAATCCCACATTACAGATGCATCTAAAGGAGTTGATCTCATCCACACACACACCGTTCTCTGTGCATGGGTTGCTGGCACACTCATCGATACCTACAATAAATAAGTTCTTGTATATACATGTGATTATTTATATATTCATTCATTTTAATTCCTATGATATTCTTCAGCAATCGCTGAACCAATCCAATGACACAGTATAATTCAGTATCGTAATGCCTGGATGAAAGGCCAAGGGGGCGTCTAATTGCTATTGAAAGGAGACAGAGGAACATTTTGAGAAACGGTCCATAGAAATGTGACATTTGAAAAATATGAGTTATGTTGGGAGTTGACTTGAGTTAAAACTAACCTTTTTAACACTTCAACTTCTCAATCTTTAAACATTTGTCATTTTTAAAATAGCTCCGCCCGTACATAACCGGGCCACACAGGTTCCCTCGTATTTTTGTTTCAAAAACAACTTGGAAAGTGTTCTCTTGCAACTGGTTAAAGAGGCAGTAGCACGTTTTAGGGTTAATATAAGATGATGTCAGGAAAAATAAAAATAAAATGTTCCAATTGATAGACAATGTATTCAAACTAAATGGAGCAGTAATAATTCAAATATGTAACGTAAAGTTTAGCCATGCGATTCCTTTTTCTTACACAAACTGAATTAAAGGTGTTCACATAAATGACCGCCAATGGATTTATGTGAATCTTCATATTTTTTCCTCTGACCATGGATGATTGGCTTGTGTAATGAGACTTTTGACACGGTCAAAATAATACATTTAGCATTAACTTACATTTATCAGTATAAAATATGAAATATAAAATTATCAAAAAACGTGCTACTGCCCCTTTAAACTCCTGTACTTGTCACATTTTGAGTGCGACGTCAAAAACTTTAAATATTTTTAACCCTGGTGTAAGGATTATAAAGCAGGATCTTTGTACTTGAGCTTCCTCCTTGGGGAGAGAGCACTCTATACCTCATTCTCTCCCCACAGAGGCAGATCAAGTCATGTTCATTTAGCCTCTGTTCTATTACGCCTAAATCCGTGGGTTCTGGCAGTTTCCCCTGGCGGAAAAAACTTTCATCTCAATGCATTTGCATTTCTTTATCAAATCACAAGGCTTCTCGCATGGAAAGGGTGGTTCATATCACAATACCTTTGCCTTGTTTCAATAGCCAAATGATGATTTAAGAACAGCGTCGCTGATTGCACAACTAATTTTGATTGCCTCCAATCAGGCATCTCACATTCTATCCCACAAACTCGTCGTAATAGAACAGAGGCTAAATCAACATGACTTGACCTGCCTCTGTGGGGAGAGAATGTCTATACATACCTAGATCACAAAGGTCGCCCTCATATCCACGGTTACATATGCAGATGAATCCACTCGGCCTATCCCTCTGTTGGCGACAAGTGGCACCATTTTTACACGGAGCGCCTCTGCACGGGTCTTGAAAGAAGAATATATTTTTGATGAAGGAAACAAAGTTTTAAGTTCATTCTAGTGTTTAGATGATTTAATTTTAAGAATATTTAGAGGATATTTGTCTTTTTTGACAAATACCATGTTTATCTCATCGAGTGAGGAAGAAAGTTTATATTTTCACGAGTGGCGCAGCCACGAGTGATAATATACAACTTTTCTGCCTCACGAGATGAGATAAACATGGTATTTGTCAAGAAAAGACACATTTTCTATTTATTTTATGATTAAATCGTTGTTTTTCTGTCGAAATTCAAGCGCATCTACGTTGAGTCGGCTCCGATGAGAGCCCGTTGCCTACGCGACAACATGACGTCATGAGCGTGTCATTGCGTCAGAGCATTGTTCGATGACGTCAGGTCATTGTTGTTATCAGTCACTAGTGACTGATAACACGTTCCATTGTTATTGTCACTAGTGAATGATAACACGGTTTATTTTCATTGATAGATCTCGGTATTTCACCGCCAATCATATAATAATTTCTAATAATCAAAATGCTTTTGCTTCAATCGTTTTAATTATTTGCTCAAGGTTCATGCCTTTCAAAGTAATTGAATATTTAAAAAAAAATCTTTATTTCCTTACCGATTCCGTTTAAAAATAAATATCAAAAATATTAAAACATATATAAACGTTATATGAATGTAAACGTCCAGGATTTTGGATCTATATATATTTAGATTATAATTCTTGTGAATATTTCAAATCATTTATCATACGTAACCAGAGGTAACGTATCATTTCAGGTACTGCAACGTTCAAGGAAGGTTTTAGGATTAACATTCACGTTAGATCAAAAAAGGTTTTGCATGGGGAGAATGGTATAACGAATTTATCTTACCGAATGTTTATACAAAACGCATGTACTATGAAGATAAAGAGTAATGGTGTGATTAATTAACCAATGAGAGCGCTATACCAAAATATATTTAATGTCCCGCTGCACTCGCCTGCTTAGCTCAGCGTGTGTAGAGTTCAAAGTAATTGGCTGAAGTTGAGTGTTTGGTACTAGTTGAAAATAACGCGGGGAGATTTACCCTGTTGTAGCAGGATGAATTAACAAATCTTAATCTGACTTTTAAGGAAATGTCATCATTTGTGTAAATCATTATGCCACCATACTGGCTACTTTGAGTTGTGCAATATTAGCAAATTGCAGTGAAATATCTTGAAAAAAAACCCCGGGTCAAACAGAACCCGTCCATATATAAAATATATAGAAACGAAACATGTTCTATAATTAGAACATACTGTTGGCACTTTGACGCTTGTATCTTTCATGCACTGTGTTGACGTCATCTTCGTTTCCAATGACGTCACCTGCAGCGTAAAGGTAGGGAGTCTTCAGTTCTTTAGGCAACCGCGTGCTTGGTAGTGCTGGAACATAAATAATTTATAAATAATAATAAATAGTTTCTTTGAGAGGCATTTTAGTAGCAGGGTTGAAAAAGAAGAACAAGTAAACGTCGCATTTCATGCAATAAAGAAGTTGATTTGACAGTGCACTTGATTTGTTCTACTTGCAACTATCAACAACAAATTTATTGTATTAGTCAGAGAAAGATACGTTTATAAACTAAAATCCAAAAAACCGTCCCCTTTTGTTTTTTCACACACATAAAAAATCACGAAAGATAATTAAAAAATGACACCATTCTTATATATGGCAAGGCACTATCTGAAGAAACACATCGCTTAAACGCACAAAATGCAGTGGTTATGGTTAAAAAAATATCGTTTTGTTATTTTTTTTGTTTTTTCGAGAATCGAGAATCAAATATAGAGGGGACGTTTCTTTTGGATTTTAGTATACATATGTAACTTGCAATATAATTATGAACAATATCGGTTTGAAGTTCATCTTTGACATTTCTTTATAATGGAGATAAAAAAAACGCCATATGTTAATTCATCAAGCAATATCATAAACCCGTGGCACAAATCACTATCTTAAAGTTGTGCCTAAATTAGCCTGATGTTTTTTCTTTAAAAAATTAGGTCTGTTGTGTTCAGTATGTCATGTTATTAGTATATGTATGAAGGGATGTACATGTACATGTAATTAACTACCGCGCAAAAGAAAGTATAACATTCATTTTGAACCGACATAAAAACCTGCACTAAGTATTTGAGTAAAGTAAAGTTTTATAGAGGGACACGAATCCTGACAATCACGATTAATTGAATTCATTGTTAAACTATTCTTTAAACCCCCAAATAGCTAGTGTCATGGGTTGTCAAAACAACAGACACGTGATTATTACCTTGTTAGTCAGAATTCACAAGTTAAAGAAACAAGAACAATAGTAGAATTTATCAATATTTCGTATGGCCACCTTTTGCATCAATGCGTGAATAAGAATAAAATGTCTGTTGGTATGTGTTTGTTTGTCATTATTGCGTGTTATACTTTCTCTTGCACGGTTGTATAGGTTGTTGCTATATTTTCAAGAAATTGTAATATATTTAGTTCTCAGGTTCTCTTCATGTATGCAAACTAAAGCAGAGAAAGATGATTGAACTTGTGTCAGCGCAAAATAAGTTAGGGATATATGGACATATATATACAACCTTCAATTCATTGACACAATGATATAGCAACAATCTTGGAAAACAAAAGATAACAGAGTCCAACGAAAAATTTTGAAATTGGAGGTTAAAGGGAATGAGCAACCTAGATTGTGAAACCTAATTGACCATCGTAATGAGAGCATCCAGACGGGTATGTCAGCTGTTGTCAGCTGTAAGCGGTTCGTAACCAAACGATTTCGTCCCTACCGAGCATTAACGACTCTTTCGGGGCCCTGCTAATAAAGCTCTGGAAGTTAAAAGTTCGGGTTGCAGACACCCTTTAATGATTTTATACCACTTCAGTTAGAAAGTAAACGAACACGATGATTATGTTCACAGGTGAAAAAAAGGTATCTGTGAAAGAAATGGTACCTGTATCACAGAGCAGACCTGTCCACCCCTCCATACACTTCCGGGTACCGTCGGGTAGACACAGGTACCTCTCCTCGCTACCCGTGACGTCACAGAATACGTCACACTCCTTCCCGTAGAAACTCTCCGAGCACCGCACCTGTCAACAATAATATTCATTACTCACCTTTGAAGATCTCGCTGTTTAAATAGACTACAAAGTTATTACACATTGTGACGTCACATTCGTGTAGAATGGCATCAGCGGACATGCCTGAGAATTAATTTAATTTTTTTTTACAATGTAAAATTAAGCCAGTCATAAATAAAATACTACACTCAGTCCCGGTATAAATGACCTTTTCATTACACACCTGAATGGTAAAGGTATTTTACGAGCGAAAGCGACCATTCATTCGTTTCATAATTCTTTTATTAAACAGGACGACGTTTAGTATTCTCCATGTATACACATTTTGCATTGAGCAATTGGCTCTGTAGCACATCAGACATTATAGGATGCATTATCGACCCCAGGGTCCATTAACTATTATGTTAATCATGATTGGCTAAGGAGTCTGTACACGAGATTTCAGGTTTATAAACCATTCAAAAACTCATTAGGAATCAGTGTTGGTCGTAATGCGATATTTTCTAGCGCAATATATGTAACGACTATGGACTCCAATGTACATGTTTAGCACAAATGCAGTTACCATGATGTAAGAAAACTTTGACTTAACGCCTCACTGTGAAAATTTATATATATATATATGTGATAAGTTAGCATCGATCAAAATTTAAGGAAATCATCCTCGCAAACCCAGAATTTTCAGAATTTTTGTCTTTTTCCAATAGAAAATCGTCTTACGTTTGACCTACGCTTACAAGATGAGCGAGTTAATTCTTAACACCGCTTAGGCAATATTCCAGCGGCGAATGCTCACAAGAGCGATATGTGGGCATCGCACAGGCGAATATATTCTAGTCTCTCTGACGGTTAATCATACAGACTGAAGGGCCAGTTTGAAATATTACAGAAAATATAGCTAGATATGATAGTAAAATGAGCACAAGAAAATTGTCGTATTAAAACAGATTTTACAAAGGAAGTTGAACTCAATTCCTTTTTTTATTATGAATTGTATTCATTGTCAACCTCTTTTTTCCTCAAATAAACCATTTTCAATCATACTCTTATAAAACTTTTATAACTCATGGCATATTCGCAAAAGAAACACGTCAATCTTAAAGCGATATAAACAATCTAAATGCACCAAGGACGTCTTGTTTTGACGCATTCGTTTCAATTAAAACTGAAATTATGGCGGCTATTTATTCTATTCATTGGGGTTGGTTGTTCACAGATATTCAACTCATGCAGACACGGTTTACGAAAACATGTTTTCTAACACTTCAATTAATGCACGCATATATATATTAAGGAAATCAAAATTTGAAGTGAATCATTCGTTATCATATATATATATATATATGATAACGAATGATTCACTTCAAATTTTGATTTTCCTTGAAACATTTCTTTCTTATTTGTTAAACTTTTATATTTTGCATTGCTTCGGAACTTGCACAATGTCAAAATACTAAGTACATTTATATCCACATTTCAATATTGCGTAATACTATATGCCGTAATATAAAACCCTGTTGATGAAAATTTATCTAGATTGGATATATTACTAAACAGAAGAGAATTGATCAAGGTTTTCATCATCAAAGATTTTCTGTTTACCTGTATCCCGACGAGTACTGTTCTGCTGGCGTTGCCAAAGCCGTCCCCCATTATGGTAGGTATGTAAGTATTCAGCCCCTCCTCCATATCCCCTGGTAGAAGGTTTGTGTACTCCGACACTGGCCAAGGGAGATTACTCTTGCTTGCATACTCAACACGTAGTTTCAGTATTGTTGGCTGAAAAAATGTAACGTTAAATACAATGTTTGATATTCCTACACAAGTCTCTTCATCTAAAATAAAATAGTTTGGCGATGTCGCTTACCATAAACTAATTTTTGGGGAAAATAAATAATTTGGATAATTCTGTTGCAAAACGGGTTCTAGAGTAAAGTTACTGTCCCCGACATGTCACTTTTGAAATCGTTACAAAAACTCTAAAATCAACGTTTTATGTATTGATAGAATATCTACACATTAACATTGATCATTGATTTGAATTAAACAACAATGCTTAACGATGCTGTAGCAAGGCTTGTACACTGCTAGGACCGATGAATGTCTTCACTTCAATCCGTCTTGATTTTATGACCGAATGTGCACTCTTTTTAATCAAATTGTCAAATATAAGTCAACCCCAGTTGTGTTATGTTATAACTTTGTAAATATAACATTATATATACAAACTGGAATGTCTTGAATTTCGATTCTACAAAAATTACTCTGATAGAACTGTCCCTTTAAGAACTCTACAGTGACATATCCAGAGGAGGGATTTGGGCGGTGGCGGCTTGGTTGGGGTTTATCAACATCCCACTCGTTTACCCTTTTTGATTTTTATCAAAGAAAAGAAACATAAAAAGGGCAGAACCCAGGATGACCCTCCTTCGCTTATTATATTTTTTAGAGCCGCCCGTTTCATCGGTCCGTCACTATTTTTTTGACAACTACCTTATTATACAATAAGGCAGCTTAATAAACCTATATGATATTTTACTTTTGTGTGGAATGCTTTTCCACAAGCAGAAAGGTCACCCGACATTCAACTTCGGACTTTTCCACAAAAGGTTATTATTTTGAGTAAGCGATGAAACTTAAAACTTCGACCCTGTGTATGTATTTAAGTATGTCCACATTGGTGTAATTACAATTTCGCATTTTTAGTAAAGAGCTCTTTTTGTCGTCTTCAAATAAGAGCTCTTTTGTTGAAAGTAAATCATGAAGGAACAATATAAACCCCTTATCATTTTAATAATGTATATCACTTCTTAATTTAGTTCTTTATTTAGCTGCCATTAGATAAAAAAATTTCTTCTAACAAAATACTCAAAAAAGTGAAACGCAATTACATTAGGATGGCACGTGGTCCTGTGCAATGCTCAGTCGACCGCTATCAGAGTAGTTCAGCAACAACGGGCGCCGCTCGCTGGATGGGTGGGTAACCCGTTGCTGGATAATCTGAGAGTTTGAAGGTTTGATTCCCTGCCCCACACTGAGACATGAGTTGAGAAACTTGTGGTGTCACCCTGGGTAAGTGACTTAGTTCGAAGCGTGCCTCTGTCCCCCCAGCAGTAATTGGCTACCTGGCATGATACGATGGTAGTCTGAATTTGAACCTCGAGCGCCTGACAGGCGACCGGTTGTATTCTCCTTATGGAGTGTTCTGTACTCGTTGACCAGGGGTAATATGTCACTCAGCGCTTTGAGCATGCAATGTGCATGGATATATGCGCTATATAAATGGATTATTATTATTATCATCAAACAATTCGTGACAATGAACTTCCAGACAGTTTAGAAATAGCCAACAAACAGTCTCGCGCTTCTGTTTGAATTGGACAGTTTGACCACAGAGTGACCAGAGAGTGACCAGAGCCTCGGGCATCGGCTTATTAGGTCACAGGTGCCGGTCATTTTCAGCATGGACACACAAAAAGTGCGGCCGGACAGACGGTAGTTCGTCATCCATACCACAGAGCAAAACTATATAAGGGCAGTAATTTGAAATCAATTTTTTAAATTTTTAACTACAATATTAGTTGAAGCCAAATAAATAAATCTTTAAAGGGTCAAGCATCTGACATTTCAACTCGATTGTTCCAAGTATCAAGCAAAAACCACTGGCAGCCATTTTTTGTGTGAAGTCGTTTTATTCATTTTTGGCAGGGAAATGGATTCGCGAGCTTTGCTTATCCGAACATGGTTCTTTCGTTGTAGAACTGCATTCTTTGATAAACAAAATGTATTGCAATGGGGAACAATTTCATTTTCATGACATCATTCTATTTACCTAAAAAGATGCCTTATCTTTAAAACAAAATTTATTTTACAAAATCAACTTTCTTCAATAAACACGAAGATAACTAATAACAGGTTTGCTGGTTGAAAACAAATGTTTTCTAAGGCATGTTTGACTAATTTGCACATTTTCTTTGACTTATGAAGTATCGATATTATCTCATCATATGTTTCAGTATTTATTTTCACATTTTTACCTTTGTAACAGTCAGTTACATAATCGTAATCAACAAGTAGTGACATCATCTTTTAAGCAACTGTGATACAGTCACAAGTTAAGGTAATCACTGAGTTGTAATCTAACTACAACATAAACTTCTTTCACAATGTCTAAACACTCTCGAATACTTGACACTCGCGTTGCCATGGTAACTAGCTACAAGGAATTCATCACATCTATGTGAGTTTCTAAAACACGACAAGGTATGCTAACTAATCAAAGCGTTTAACATGTAAGTTCAAAGACGCCGCCAGGTATATTTATTTTACCTGGCTAGAACAGGTGTGTACGATGGAAGGTGATGACTAAAGGGGGATGGCGGCGTTCTTCCCAGTTTTGGGGTCGCCTGTGTGACCTTAAAGGGGCAGTAGCACGTTTTAAGGGGAATATAAGGTGACGTCAGGATTTTTTTTATTCCAATAGATGGACAACGTATTTTAACTTACTGAAACAGTAATAAATCAAAGAAATATTCAGTTCAGCCTTACACAAAATGAATTATCGGTGTTCACACAAAAATGACCGCCAATGAACTTTATGTGAATCTTCATAATTTGTTCTCTGACTATGAATAATTGGTTGGTGTAATGAGGTTTTCGACACCATCAAATGATACAAAAAGCATTACATAGCTACAGATAGATACAGCTAGATAATAGCCTACAATTATCAGTGACATCTTGAAAATATAAAATTTTAGGGCATCACTTGAAAGGGAACTTAGGGCATTTCTAGTGTAGAACTATTGATTTAAGAATCGCCAAAAATATACATTTAAAGAGATACTCTAGGTGTTCATGGTATTCGTTTGGGCGTTCATATACATTTAAACACTATTGATGGTGACAATCATTCACAAATATATCATATTCATAAAGACGAATGAAAGTATTGTTTTAAAGTTTTCAATGGAAATCAAATAGAACACGTATGTGTTTGGCCGAAATTGAAAACACAGGTACATGTATGTACATGAATATTTGTTCTATAACATTTCGAACACTAAAAATAATTTTTACTATTTATCATTTACTTTTCAACCTCCTTTCGATAAATTTCGATAATTTGGCTACCTGTCGTGCGTTAATGTACGGTTTTCGATCAGAATCGCGACTTATACAATTATACTACTTTCATTAGAATCAAACTAATACCTGTTCGTAATATTCGATACTTATCATAAGTCATCTGGGACACGCTGCAATGGACGGCTTAGACTAAAATTTAGAATCGTTAAGTGGGTTGAACAGAATAAACATTTGTACTAAACATTCTTATTTGAAAGTCAAAATTTAAAGTTCTTAAGATGAATATTTATCAATATTTGTCCTGTGGGGTAGTTTTTCAAACTAACAATAACAGTAGTCTGAACTAATTAGCTGACAGATTAACACTAAGGGTCAAGCAAGTAGGCGACTTAAGATCAACTTTACTTAAATCCCTTTAAAACCTGTCTGTTCGGTAGAACATCGGACGGAAAAACGTCAATTTGCTTGTTTCGGTTAAAGGGTCAGTCCTATCGTGGTATTTTTTTTTGGAAACGAAATTCAAAAGTAAATTCAAGTTTATGCATATTCTTTTATTACCACATGGTTATAACACAACCGAGTTAAAACATGTTAGTGAGGGTAACATTTTTGTTGATTAATATTTGATAACATTATAAAGAAAAATGCACTATCGGTAAAAACACAGCAATGTCAAGTGATGCCATTCGTCGACGCTACGAGTGTGAAAAGCCTTGTTGGGGCATAACAAGGCATTGCTGTTAGCCTTATAACTAATCATTTGTAAATCTTTGCATATTCTATGAATGCAAATAGATGATAATATTTTATAACAGATTGCAAAAAATGTTCACACACAAATGACAAATATGAAATTGTTACTTTTAGATGATATAAAAAACAGTCAATTTATGTGCAGAAGCTGAGATCACAAGTCAAATTTAGATGAATATTAGTAATATAAAGTATTAACTTTTTTATATCCGAACAAGGTACTTCATTATAACACAAACTTTTTTAAATATTAAAAATTTCCATCCACACAATAACGAATTTTTGCAGTAACTATATTATACCATGGTTATATAGCTATTTTAATAAATAAGAAAATACTTACCCTCAGTGGCCCTTTGACATCAAGATGTCTTATTTGCTTTTCCCAATTTGATAAATAGTCATCACCTGGAAATATCAATAAATAAAAATAAATATCTAGAAAGATCAATAATTTTTATACGATTTTCCCCTCTCGTTCCCTTGAAGGAACAGCTCTATCGTAGAAACGAATTCAACAGTAAATTTCAGTATATATATATTACGTTTCTGGAACATAGTTAAACGTCAACCGAAAGCATGTTACTAGAGGTAATATTTTTGTTGAATTCAATTTGACAAAATTATAAAGAAGAACGCAGATTTAACATAGAGTCGCACATGCAACCTTCCGAATGATAACTCAGCGCTTTTATCTACAAGGCTACGGAAAGCACACAGAACCAGATATTGTTTGTGCCAGTATGAAACCTGTGCTGTTCCTTTGAAGGGTGAATAGGACAGTGCACGTGGAGAACATGCCTAGCACGTACAGTGCACTCTGTATTCGTTTTCAGTCGCATCAGCATCAGGATAGAAATACAAGTGCGGTAATGAACCCATTTGTAGCGGGGTCTTAGGTTGCAAACCATATTCGAGGAGTGAACACCGAAAATTGTGTTGTTTTGTAAGTAAAATTGGGGAATTATACGTAAAATGTAAACCAACGAAATGAAATCATGCATAGAATGAGATGAATGATGCATTTCGAGTCATGGATTCGTGAACATTATCACCAGATTGACCTTTAACCTATCCCTATCTTGGTCAACGAAATACTAACTATTTTCACGAATCCACGACTCATGCTTTCTCCATTACTTATGAGAAAGTGATAAATTTAATATCATATTTCTCAATATTTTCAAAATTTGTAAAATCTGTTCAGTCTTTCATATCTGTTTATTGTTTCAATTTAAGTTATTGCGTGTTTTATAAATATCCATAACAAAGGATTTGGTTCAGATCTTGGTCTCGTTGACCGGGGTTAAAGGAACAGTCCTATCGGGGAATTTTTGTGGAAACGAAATTAAAGCTGACGAAGTGATATATTCAATTATTTGTAAAATTTTTAAATCTAGAACAAATGAAATGTTTCACTCACTAACATATATGAAAATATGTGTGAAATAGTCATGTTATAATCATTAATAAGTATAAACAGGGAAGTACTCTTGGATTTTGTTTCCAAAAAAACTCCGATAGGACCATCCCTTCAACGTTATTTTCAAAATATGTAAGATTTTCCTTGTTATTTCTGTCCAGTATTTCATATGATCTTATGATCATATGAACTGTGTATGTAAATTCAAGTTATTGCATGTATAAGAAATGTCCAGAAAATGGATTTTATTTTCAAAATATGTAAGATTTCCCTTGTTATTTCTGACCAGTATTTCATATGATCTTATGATCATATGAACTGTGTATGTAAATTCAAGTTATTGCATGTATTATAAATGTCCAGAAAAAGGAATTGCTTCAGATCTTATTCTCCTTGACCGGGGTTAACGTTATGTATGTTGTACACAGTCGTATCGCCACTCTAATCGTTACTATGTATTTATTTTTTACTTAACACACCATTACAAAAGCTACAGTAAGCCTGGTCATCGGGGAATGTTTACCTTTGGAGAGAGGATAGTCTTTGAAAAGGACCGGTAGTGTTAACACTCCTTGACTTAGCCACATACATCTGAAGGTAGTTAGTATTCAGGGTACCGTTTTAGTCAATACCTCGATGTTGACAATCTTCAGATGATGATTGTGATGATGATCATTATTGATGAAGCAGTTAAAGTCATTTCCATTTTTTTCATCTTTCAAATGCCAATCAAATATTCCTTTTTCAAACGGTCCATTTGATTTACTGAATAAGATGGCATTGGTTATTGTAATACTCTTGTAATGCGATAACAGAAACAGTTTAATGGAAAACTAGAAATATGTGCATGCGATGCACTTTGATATCCCACATCAAAATTTCAAACCAAAGCTCATCATTTAAGCCTTATTTGCCAGTGAAGCCAGGGACATTCAACAAAGGTAAATATTGAAAAACAATCTTATAAAGTTTCACACTTTCTATAGGTATAACCAATCTAAGTCACATACGATAATACTTAGATTTTGAGAAAGAGGCCAGAAAAGGACCGAACTTCAAATTGTTTCCATGGAAACCATAAAATAATTTACAATTTCGGCAAAACACAAAGTAGCAATAGGCAAAACCTCTAATAGAACTCGCATTGGTTAATTTGAATCACGCGGTGAGCATGCGGAACGAAGCCAAGAAACCAGTTTGCCGCTATCGCTGAAAGGGCATCATTTGATTGGCTTGCTCTATATAGCGATACGGCAGAATACTACATAAGGATATCAGGGGATATAGGTTGTAGCATAACGCGGAGACATATACACTGATATAGCAGGATGGCTATCAAGATAATACAATTAGCATCAACGTACAATTATCAGTGAACAATTTAGAATATAAAATTGTCAAAAAACGTGTTACTGCCCCTTTAGGATTTATCAAAGCATAAGTTAAAAGATCATTTTTAAAGATCTAAAGATTTAACTTAACCATGTTTCTCAAATTTTGTGAAAGAATAAACCACATTGCATTTTCTGGAAACATGTGCAAGTTCATTTTTGACAAATAATACAGATTTCACGGAAGGAGTTTGTAAACATAAATAAACTGATCAATATGCAATTTAGCTGCATGTTTTCATTTGGTAAACAGAAAATTGCATGTAGTTTGTTCATGGAAAATAATAAATCCGCTAAATAAATTAACAGGAAAATTCCCAGGAAACTATTGCCAATCCCACTTGTATACAGTACACGAAGTTACACCACATGTCCGCCCAAGTGGATACTTTTTTACTGAATAGACGGGAACAGGTGTGCCGTGGCATACAACTTGGAATAACAGAGAAAAAGTTCTCCTGGTTAAGAGCAAAAGGTATGTACCATGCATTTAAATATATAAAAAAATACATAAACTTATTAAACATACAGTGAGGGTGATGTATGGCAGCATGATTATCAGATTGGTTTGCAACTTGGAAATATCAGAGAAATACAGGCTACTAAACTCTGTTCTATTAAATACTTTTTTATAAAACGAGTTTATGATTTTGTATAAAACGAGCGAAAGCGAGTTTGATACCAAATCCTTCTCGAGTTGAACAAAAATAGTATTTAATGAAAGAGAGATTAATATTATGTTTATTTCTTGCCCTAAAAATCAAACATAATTGCCGATTACGTGCCGAAATTAACATTTACACGGCTCCATTGTGAAGGCGCGCTTACACTCTGACGTCACAACAACACAGTACTAAACGTCATACTTTCATTGTGTTATAACACTAGTTTGATATTGCCGTATAAATAGTACACTGCAATGTCTTACATGGAAGAGTAATGAAGCCATAGCAGAGATAGATGTAACGTATATACATATATATTTTTTACGTATATATATAGATATACATAGAAAATGTAGACAAGAATGAAAAAACTATGAAGATACAAAAACTAGATTTCTTTGTCAATGAGGAAAATATAAATTTGATCGACAATGATTAGTATTCGTTCCTAAACTCTTTATAGCTGATAAAAAGATGATTTGTAAGGATAATCCAAGAGAATCCAACGTTAAACCGAAGAACAATTGCTTATAATAATAAATGTAAATTCTACGAAGGTAATTGTGTATCAAGAAATCGTGTTTTTGTTATCTAGGCATGTGACAATAAGACTCCATAAACGCAATATCCCTTGCAAACCATTTAAATGGTCAAATGTTTTGGGTACTCAAGAAAAGTTACAGCTTACAGTTAAATCTAGTAACTAAATGATTAATATGATCAATATGGAAAAGGATTTCGGGACATACAACTCTTTGTGACGAAAAAATGTTAACCGTACCATCCAATTGAGGATAACACAAACGGTTCACTTGTGACTTACTACCTACTCAGCTGGAAGGAGAAACTGAGACACTGTTTAAAGTACACATGAGGGTAAAGCTAACTGAATAATGGATGTTTCCCCTGGAATTGGGGCGGTTGAGTACTTTAAGTAAGTTTTGGTTGTTATAATCTTATGATATATAATAAGATCGAACTTGTTACCCGTATCTCGCTGCTTAGCTAAACTGAATCCTAACCAAAAAGGGGCGTGTCAGGTGCCCTTCATTGACAAGTACTCAGGTAAGAAACGTGTGGATGTACGAGTGGTATAAAATGTTAAGTTGTAGGGACGTTAATGACTTGATATGAATGGAAGTATCTTCGTGATCGATTTTTAATGATCCGATATGTTAAATAATTCCCAAATAAATTGTTAGGAGTTCACATTTCACAATTACTTTTAAATAAATGCCATTTCGCAGTTATTTGAATATTTTCGAATTGAGTTTTGTGCTTCTGTTGTGAAAGATATCCTAAACATCATTTCAAAGATTCGTGACTGTAATGAAAAAATGTTAAATCCTACAATATTGCTTTTCATCTGTTTCAGACATCGCTTGAATCAAACTTAAGCTAAGCAAATGCTTCATCTATGCATAATGCGACCGTGTATGAGAGATGCAAATGAAAATATGCATTTGAACAGTCATGTAGATATAAAACAATGAACGTTTCTTGAAAAAGACCAAATTCGGACAGGCTCACTTTGACAAAGGCTTGTAAAGAAGTTAAGTTGACCAAGTGCCCGTTTTTAGTATGTTGCACCTGTGTAAGAAATTATGCATGGAAATTACGAAACCTGCTCTCAAGATGGTGACTGGGTGATGTGACTTCGTAAGCTAACAAACACGACCATCCCATGTGTCTGGGTTCAAACCCCGTACTCCGCGCTACCTGTCCCCTTAGAAAAACGTTTACACAGAAAGAATAAGTTTTTAAAAGGTTTTAGAACAAAGAGTGTACACGACATTTTAAGGTTTTTACTTTTTTTACAATTCTTATCATGTAAAATGTATGATGTTTTTGCTATTATATTTTGGTCCATTTAAATGTATTGTTTATTTCATTCAAAGATTTTAATTCACAGGAGGTAATTTAAAAAATCTGTAGAAAATTTATTCAGGCAAACAATGTGAAAACATGTCAGAAGAATTGTTAACTTTTGAGGTAACTTTAATAACGATAAGTTATGATTTGATAATGAGAAGGATTGTGTATTTCATAGAATAAAAATCTTAAATTACAGGTGGTAATTCAAAAAGTCTGTAGCAGTGTGAACAAATTATTAAAGAATTATTTGTTACTTTAGAAATTACACAAATTACGATGATATATGATTTGATTAGAGATTTCAGTTTTTCAAATATGTTAAATAGATATTTTTTACTAGAGAAAGGAAAAGGGCTATGCAGAAACAATTAACTAACATTGTCTTTCGTCGTGTGTTGAATTAAAAAATTCAATTCAAACATTAGATATCTTATATCCCTGAGAATCATCGTATATCAACTGCGTATCAAAATCATTTATACATTATTCTTGATATGCTTCAGAAATGTGACATGTCAACAATTTAATACATTTACTTGATGTAACTAACATTGATGATTTAGAAGTAAACAATACTAGATAATATTTTGGCATATCATTTTAACTGAGGACAGTAGTAATAAGAAAGAGTTGAATTAAATGACATTTGAGTTTGATTATCTATATAGGTATTTTAAATAATTACAATGTACTTAGAAAAAATAGAAATTTTAAGAAACATTATAATGCCTTGAACTCAGATAAAACGCTAATTTAGGTCATTCATAAAACCAAAATAGGTTATTGATAAAGTCGTAATTTGTTATGAACTTCATCCTATATAGTTGAACAAGGTTTCAATGAGGAAGGTGTATTTACTTAACAAATAGTTAAAGACTTCCGTTTACATTAATCCGACTTGATAACCCCCTATGCCTTAATTGCTGTCATGACTTTTCGTGACATATTGTCTCTAACTTTGAGTCTTAATTTTGTTATTTCTAATTTTATTTACCCATTTAAAAGAAAACAGTGAGCATTAGGAACAAATTCGAGATAGAAAGAAAGAAACAATGAGATCAAGAGAGATATAACTACAAAGATAGCGAGACAGAGAGAGAGAGACAGAGAGAGAGAGAGAAAAGAGAGAGAGACAGAGAGACAGAGACAGAGACAGAGACAAAGACAGAGACAATAGAGACAGAGACAGAGATAGAGAGAAAAGAGAGAGAGGCAGAGACAGAGACAGAGACAGACACAGAGACTGAGACAGAGGGAGACAGAGGGAGATAGAGACAGAGAGACAGAGAGAGAGACACACACACAGAGAGACAGAGACAGATACAGATACAGAGACAGACAGAGACAGAGACAGAGAGAGAGAAAAGAGAGACAGACAGAGAGACAGAGAAAGCGACAGACAGACAGAGACAGATGGAAAGAGAGAGGGAAGGAGAGAGGCAGAGATAGAGACAGTCAGAAACCAACAGAAAGACAGTCAGGCATGATTCTAACAGCGGTTTCAATCCTGACTACAAACGTCCTAATCATAATCTATGGTTTCCAACACAACTGGCTGTCAGTGTCATAAACGCCTTTACAACATTAAATCATTAGAACTATCATGAATGTATTAAACCATCATACTTGCTTACTTGATTACATCTCCAAGATTCGATTATTCGCCTAATGTAATATTAGTTTATTTAGTTTATTCATGTACTTTTTGTCATAATGATGTATTCATTTATGTATGTTCAATGGAGCGGTCTTTAAATAAGCTTTCTTAGCTTGTTGACCAATCCAATTTCATGTAAAATCTCATGAAAATAAATAAGTTTAAACCATTAAAACTAATCAACATCAATGTTTCTAACATCACTGGCAATCTGTTCAAAACGCCTTAAAAACATCTCAAATTATCACTGCAGATTATAAACGCCCTTAAAACATTTACGTTTTCAAACATCACTGACAATCCGCCTTAACGACATCTTCTAATATCAATCCTCATTATAAACGCCCTTAAATACATTTACGTTTTCTACCATCACTGGCAATCCGCCTTAACAACATCTTTCATTGACAAATCTCATTTATCTTTTACACTTGAGTCGACGACATTGTCTTAAAGTGACGATTGTTAAAGGAGTGACCACCCTCGACCTTGTCTGTGGACAAAAAGCTCAACTTTCACTGGCTCTCTGTCAATCTTAATGTCGCCTTTAAGAAACAAGGACAACATTAGACCCTCTAAGATCAATTTTGATATGTGTGGAGCAAACGTTTAGATCACTAAGAGGATTTAGAGCGTTTACTCTTGCAGGGAAAATAAATCTCTTGATAATGGCTTTTTCTTTCTCCATGAATGTTTTTCACTTTGTTCATTTTATCTCAAGGTCTTGCATGAGACAAGAAGTTAATTTTCATTTATTTCCATTGTTTTGAGGAAATCAGCAGGTATGAGAATCAAACTTACACTATAAGGGCTAAGTACTCGCCCGTTGAAGACATCGCTGTTTAATAAATCTTAAAAGTTATTACAAATTTGTTTAACATATTAATAACAACGTGCGCTGACAGAATGACGTGACGTCAACATGATGTCATAATCGTAAGTATGACGTCACAATGTCAGCGGGCCAGCCGCGATGGTCATGTCGACGAAATTATTTCATGATATAATTGAGGCGGTAATAAATATAATACTAAACTCGATCCCATTTGATAATATTTTTATGAAACTTGTGAACATATGGGTATGTAGCTTGCTTTCGCTCGTTATATATACCAAACCATTCACTCGTTTCTTTAAAATGCTATTAAACGGGACGTCGTTTAGTATTCACTATCTTTGTCACGACAATTGCAATTGCGAATAAGAGATGTGCACACCTGGTTATAGCAATATTGGAGTTGACGTGTCTACTTATTATATACCATTTTACAGGTATAACCACGAATATATTGTCAAGGGGTATTTCATAACGAGATTTAAAGAAGCTCTCATTCTATTTACGTAAAACATGAATACTTACAAAGGTTTATTAACAATCGTAAATGTATATGTACACTCAGGGGCAAAAGAAACGAAACCAACTTTTCAAAAGGGTACAAAGTTTTGGTCATTGTCTTTGGAATCGGAATAAAACAATTATGAAATTTATAAGTTTGATAAATTAAAGATGGTATTAATAGATAAAAACTTGATAGAAATTAATTTATTCATGCATTTTTCCCCTAAGTTGATTGAAAACCAAGCAAAAGGGTCATTATACACATATGTACATTACAAAAAATTTCATCACAGATTTCACGTCAAACGTCGATCTTCACTCAAAACAAGCCATTTGCATATTTCTACTATTTCTGAACATGCTTTCAGGAACTATTCTACTAATAGAAGACAAACAACAGAGACAGTTTCAAGAAAAGGGTTCAGTTACTTGCACACGACATTGTTTAAAGTTCTGCTTGTATAGAGAAAGTACACTTAGCATAGAACCTTCTCGTCGTGACTTCTCTGTAGGTTTTAGGCCAAAATGGGTGAGGACAAAACGTGCTTTGGTTCGAACTCGGACTAAAATAAGTCGACCAATTCTAAGCACGTACTTATACGCAGTTGGTTCCTGGTTTATTCACTGTTTGAAACATCTTACTTCATAGTTATTGTGAGGTGGTTTAAACCTTTGTTAACTTTTATGCAGGTGAACTAGTCCACAAAAAGTTCAACAATGTAAAATTGAAGAAATTGTCAAAGGGAGGTGAAGGCGTGTGCTTATGGTTATCACAAACGCAGGGTCTCATGCAATTTTCTCAGGTGTAAAATGAGCAGAGTAGACTGTATGGTGAAGATTTGATTGAAAATTATTATAGCACATGTCAGTGCTTTAATATATGCTACAAAATAAAGTAGGGAACATTTTGGAAGTCTTTATTATTTGCAACAAATTTAAATGGTTGCAGCTGAAAAGGAAACTTTTGTTAGAAGTTTTGTTCATACCAACGCACATGACATGAGGCATTTTTGTTAATTAATGATTTGATTGATTTTGAAATTATGGAAATATTCAAGCTATTCACTACCAGTTATATCACCTCCAAAGCCTCAAAATCATCCTCTTCAAGATTTCATCGTTTTGAACCGTAGCCATCTGATATCATGTGAATTCAGTTTTGATCCCAGCTGTGCTTCTGACATCAAAGCTAAAAAACTGCATCACTCTCAGTATTTGATTCCAAATTGTCAGTAATATAGTGTACATTAATAGAAACATAACTATTAATCGTGCGCACATACATATATTGTTTAAAAAAAGCAAACAAATGTTCCTTAAATTGTTTTTATCAAAACATTTTGATTAAAAAACTTGGTGAAACCTTCCTCTAGTTGCCTTTTAATATCACAAAGAAATCTACCAAAATTGGTCTCTATCAGAAACAACGAAACATGATTAACTGAAAAACAAAATTTTGGAAGAGCTTGTATTTCAGATTACTCAAGTCTCAAGGGACCTTGCAGTGGACTACAAAGATAAAGTATCCTCACCTTCAAACGAGATAGTTTCTGATGCAAGGGAACAGAACCACTCCTCCGTATTATGCTGGTAATATTCTTCCAAACACAAGTTCACATTTCCAACACAAGAGTTCAATTTATCTCTATGGCAAGATGATTTGTGAAGATCTCGTGATTGTTCGTGCACAAACTTTGATAAATCAACTCTCAGAATAAAGTCACAGTGAACATGATTCAACTGAAAAAAAGAAGAAAGAAAACTCAGTTATAATGGTAAAATTTAAGATTCGGCCTTTTCAGATACAGTTTTGTAAAATTTTAGCGGTTTTTGTGTATATGTCTTAACTGTTTAAACGTATATATATAGATAGTATATACATGTTTTATTGATATCATTTTTTAAAAGGTTGTTACTGCTCTTGTTTGATTTCATGCTTATTGAATATAAGAACTTCTACTATTTGTGCCGTTGGAATTAATCAAGCATCATATTGCCTTTCATTCTAGTGGATTGTATCGGATTATATAACTTTATATTGTGTTAATGAATAGCGTAATCCTCTTGTGACAATAGAAGTTTTGAAGCGAGCATTATTTTCAAAGTGTATTTACTTGGAGCAACACTAACTTAGCATTATTAGTAGGAAGTTGCGATTAAATTATAATGTCTTTTCCTTTTTCTCAATTGTTAAACACAAATCATGATTGGTTATTAACCCAGTTATTAATTAGGAACATATAAACAAACTATTGAAGACAAAAATGTATCAATATGATATATGTTTGGCATAGCCAAAAGAAACCTTCAACTGTAGAATACTGTACGTTACATAAAAGATTTTATTGTCGACATTATCGACTTTACGTTTTAACCTATCTCCAAATATCATTCTGTTTCATTACATTGAAACATTTTTAAAGATTTGACAAATGAAAAACGACTTTCTTATATATAATGAATTTATAGTCAATGCAGTTCCCGAACGAAGAAAGGATAACTTACCTTAATAAAACAGACTATGAATAATGCAAATAATGCATCCCTCCAAAAACGCTTCATTTTTTAAAAGGTCTTTTAAATTTCCAATAAATTCATGCAAATTTCTTTCAAAGTGTCACAGCTATTTCCATGTTAGGTCTCTCCAAGGGTTCGAACCCCACTTCTAGAACGCTGGTCCCCAAATGGCAATTTCTCTCGGTATGTGCCTCTTGCTTGTTTTGGGATTTTAACCAGGCAAGGCCTCCCTTAATGCAAACAGGATCGAAATTAACAGAACTGGGTCTGACGCTCTGCGCCGCATGCGTCAATCTGCCTTCTTTGTAGACAATAGTTAGAGCGAGACGTTTTAACTGAAGACGGAACCCAGTGAGTAAGAACACACTACGTTGTTCGTGACCTTCCGCGTTTCGCTGTAGTCCCAGCGTCGCAGGCGCATAGCAATGTGAAAACTCTCACAGCCTTTAACAAGTAAATAACAGGCTCACGAATTCGTTTAACAGACCTTTAAAGAAAGATGATGAGCTGCCGACGTAAGACCCAACCTGTTATGTTTTATGGCAGCGTATGTACGCCATTTCGCTCCAACTGGCGAACATATCGGATATATAGTATACCTTCGAACACGACGAATGTTGTCGAAAGATGAGGAATTTGACGTGACTCAAGGTTTAGCTGTTAATAAGTGACAAGATGATGTAAACAAAGAAGATTTTCCACATTTAGGACTTGAATTGATTATAAAAGTGAAAACTCTTTGTTCAAGTCTTCGTCAAGACCTGTTGATGTGTTTCATAAAATAGCATACGCATATGTAACTTCAATATTATCACATTATTGTTTGATAAGTGTTATGCAAGTTTTGGCATACCTTCTGTTCCTCCTTTTTTCATTTCCAATGGCTAGTATTAAGTTGGTCCCAAATTGCCCTCTTCTTCCTTTTCTACCTATTCATCATTGTTATTGGTTGTGACCCGACTCGAATTGTAGGTGAAAGACTGCCCCTTTATACTTAAGAAAACTTTAATTTAGATTTTGTCACCCCCTACTTTAACCATGTATGTGATCAGGCACATCATTAACGTCTGTTTGAGAGAAGAATGAAAAGTTTTAACAATATTCGTGCTACTCTTTAAAAGAATATATAAGACAGGTAGACATCTGGGATGAGTATTGCACGAATTTAAGTACTGTCATACATGTATATTGCGATATCAAGCTCATGTATTGCATTAATGAACTTAAGCAGTTTAAACATTATAAATGTTATCAAAAGCATTTAAGATATTTCGATAAAAGATTATAACTCAAGAGATGAAACTTTGCAAATAAAAGTTGATGGCATAAATACTATAAAAATATCTTCCGTCTTTTTTTATACAGCCCAGCACACTTTGTTACACACTAATAGCAATTTCGATGACATTTAGCATGAATTCCAGATATTTGAATAAATTTGACTTGATATTAGTATGTTATCAAAATAGCGATATATCGCTCAATGAAAATAATATAATAATTGATAAAATTTGTAATGCGATATTTTGGCATTGCTAAAACATTGTTCAAACCTAGTCGACAGTGGTCAACTCAAACAGAAAAGGCTATCAGTTAGCCCTCTTACCAAGTGTGTAAATCCATAGTCCAATATCAAATTCATGTTACCACCAATCAAGTTATATGTCTGGTCTGAAGGTTGGGGTTCGTACATTCATGGCGATATCGGGGCAAGCTTACCGGGGTACGTAGAAAACTGTACATAATTTTTTGTTTATGTACAGGGCAACATATCAATTTTTTATTGTGGCGTCGAGCCATAAAGACTGCTTTGACGTCACGGTTTGCCTAGCTATCACTATCAGGATATCCCTCGCTCGGGATATACTGATATTTAGGCAAACATGTCATAAACATTGTATGTCATGGACACTCATACAATATCCTCAATGTAACAAATGATCATCAAAACAACAGGGTAAAATAACATCAAATCAATATAAGAATAACAGCATCAAACCAGTGTGATTTGATCTTCAAGATATAAACAGTTGAAGAGTTTCCTTTACACATAAACGACAATGTTTCTAATCATGGTTAATGTATACTGCAGATGTACAGTCGTAAATATATATTCAAACTCAACTTTAAACACATGTTTATTGGCAATAACCATACTAAATATTATAATTTCATGTTTTTATTATGTTTTCTATGTATATGTATACCCATTAAAGGAAATTTTATATATTATTTAAATATTATAAAATTATATATATATTATTTAACACATCTTTCACTGATAATTGAACGTTAATGCTAAATGTATTCCTTTGAAAGTGTCAAAACTTTCATTGCATATTCCGAGAACAAATCATAATTACAGATTCACACAAAGCTTTAGCTTAAAGGGGCAGTAGCACGTTTTTAGGGGGAATATAAGGTGATGTCAGGAAAATGAAAATAAATGGCTTCAAGTGAAAGACAATGTGTTTAAACTAAATGAAGCAGTAATAAATCAAATATACAATGTAAAGTTTAGCCATGGGATTCCTTTTTCTTACACAAAATGAATTAAAGGTGTTCACACAAAATGGCCGCCAATGGATTTTATGTGAATCTTCATACTTTGTCCTCTGACTATGGGTGATTGGTTTGTGTAATGAGATATTTGACACTATCAAAATGATACATTTAGCATTAACTTACAATTATCAGTGAACAATTAAAAATATAGAATTATCAAAAAACGTGCTACTGCCCCTTTAAGTCCATTGGCAGATATGTTTATGTGAACACCTTTAATTCATTGTGAATCGCATGCCTGAACTTTACATTATAAGAATTAGCCTTAGAAGAATATGTATTACTGCATCAGTCAAACGTAATTTGTTTGTAATTTAAATGGTCATATTTATGTGAAGCCCTGATATATGAGCTCTTGAACAAATAGTTTTCATGCATAAAGCTGAAAAAAAACCCAAAAAACCAACAAACTCGTATGTATAACGTGCACCTCAGAAAGCCGAAAACGTTTTTGGAACACGCTAAATTTTAGGCTAAGCATAACGATTTCGAAACGTTTTACCATCAAGGCGAGGAAACATTGACATTAAGGGAAAAGTGCACAGACTGGAACTATATTTCCGTTCAAAACAAATAACAACACCTTTGGAAATATTTGGAGAGAGTGAGAATCGGCAGCCTTTCGATAGCAGAAACGTCTCGAGTTTGAATAAAGTCTGTATACTGCAAAAATGTTACGAACATGGTTCATGGTTTGTGTTATGATGGTTTGTTCATGATTATTTTACTGTTTAAATATTGAATTTTTCAAATCATATATAAATGAATGTTAAAAAATATTTTGAACCAACTGAACTAGGAAATGATTTCAGGACATTATACATAATTCTTAAGTAAAACATTATTGACACAAATATTATGTGTAGCAACTTCTTTATCGATTTCTCACGACGTTTCTGGACCACTTCTTGTCGTGGCCCAGAAACGTCGGGAGAAATGAATAAAGAAGTTGAAATCCATAATATTTGTCTCGTATTATCGTATTATCACACCAATTTCTAAATGCCTTTGAAGTGTTTTAAATATTGACAAAATGTTTTATCATACGATCTTAAGTAAAGAAAACCTTCATAAAAAGTCAAAATCTTATTTTGATATATGAGATATTAAAGAAATGATATACAATCCAAAGCATTAAAGACAGACAGAATATTTTATTAACGTCTCACTTGTGTAGTACATCCAATCGCTCAGCGATTTATGAAAGACAATATACATATGATAAAATTACTAAAACGTATAGGGATAAACATGTCAGTTAAACATATGTACACAAAAACATTATGGATTATATAAACTATCTCTTCTTGAAGTTTTGATGGCAAGTCCTGTCACTGTCAAAGGTAAGCTTATGATTACTTAAGATAGTGTAAAAACACCAATATATGAGTTAATATGAGTAACGCTAATACACTGAATATCTCTCGATATAACTAAAGATCCACATTCCGGTAATCTAGAAACACTATTTTGAAAATATGGTAATGAGCTTATTTCTCATGGAACGGACTTCACTGCAACGTTGCATCAAAATTAATACGCATGAGGTTGACGTCCCAAAATTGTATGATTTTGCATACACATGTAGCTAGTCAGTTATCCAGACCCTAAAGCAAAAATATTTAATTGACGACCAACAAAGTCTAGACAAGTATAGCAAGTCTAGATCGCTCAGATTTAGCTATTCTGAAGTTCAAGCATCTTCTGGGCTCCATTTTGTTATAATACATGATTTGTTTAAAAATATTGTCAATATTGAATAAATACTTCTGAGACTAAATGTTTGTCTGACATTTAGCCTGAAAACCCAAAACCACAGCCGCTATTTTAATGCAAAAGCAATGATCACCCTTGCCAAATGTTTTCAAGCTATTCCCATTTTTTGACACGTTGACAGTTTCAAATTTTCATCAGTACTTTCAGGGCAATTGAGTTGTTATGTAACAATAAAAGTATAATAACTAGGTATGTGTGACTTTTAGCTTGTGACGCACTGTGAGAAAGATAATGCAAACTAGAAAATCTAAATATGATATGTAAACAGACATAACCTATGTAACAAAAGACAACATTTCATTTATGGGTCTAGCCACATTCTTCATCATAAAATTAAAATATTTAAGATATAAGGCATAAAAATCAAATTATTTCGAAGGAAACCAGAAAAAAAGTACCAACTCCAGAAAAATTTGTAGTTGTGATGTTGGTAATTCAGTTCTTTCAAGTCCTCTAGTCACAGTTTAGTATCAACATTTTAGTCAAAAGTCACTATTTAGACCTCCTTATAACCTTCAAAGTCGCAGATTCTCAAAAAAACAAAATTCAAGGAAAATGGTTTAATGACAGAAGTTGGTCAGTGTCAACTGTAATGACCCCTAGAAATCAATGAGATGTGTTTGATTAATAGTTTGAACTAAAAAGAATCAAACTATTATTTTAAAATCGTATTATTCCAGTCATTTTGTTTGAAGAAAGTATTCACAGAATCTACATTTTTATGTTTAGAGTCATTAATTTATTCACGGTACCATAACTTTTCCATAGCATCATTTTTTCGTTTTCGAATTTAGGGAGTGCTTCACTTTTTTCCGTATGTATATATCGAACGGTATCTGATCGGATAGGGCACAGATACATTTTGGAACTACGGACGGAGGCGAAAACCAGCCGGGGAACAAATCAGTGCAAATGCTCTAAAATAGCCAACGTGAGCGATAAAAAGCATTTATAGCTCATGTATTTGTTGATTATAATTACCAGCAGACATAGAAATATTTTCGGAAAAATTTAGGAAATAATGAACGGATAATCGAAAAGGCGAAGGTCATAGCAAATAAGCCGCATTGTCATATTTCAAAAGACATGTGTCGTTTCGACAAAGATTCACATGTTAGGGATAATTTAAGAAGCAAATACAACTAAACCGAAAGATCAACTCAATGTCGATATGAATTGTTCAAACGAATCGGTTTGAGGTTTTATAATTCCCCTCAGCTAAATATGACCACAACTGGTAAGGACGCCTCAATGTCACAAACAACAGGTATTCACGCAGATAACTTTGTTTGTATTGACGATTTATAAATTTGAATGTTTCAAGAAGAGGTCTTTGAAATAAAGTGGCTGTGTCCTTGAAGTTGCCAAAATAAACATTTCTCAATCAGACGAATTTGCGTCGTTTTCAGAGAGATCATGATTTCCCTTTTTAAAAAGATTTTTAAAAGGCTTATATACGATTTATTAAAAAGGAGTTTTATTTTATTTCGCTGAAATTAAAGCAGTAGTAGCACGATTTAAGAGGAATATTAGGTGTTGTCAGGAAAATGAAAATAAATAGTTCCAATTCAAAGCAATGTATTCAAACTAAATGAAGCAGTATTAAATCAAATATATAAAATAAGGTGCAGCCATGCGATTCCATTTTCTTACACAAAATGAATTCAAGGTGTTCACCCAAATATTGCCGCCAATGGACTTTATGGGAATCTTTATAATGTGTTCTTTGACTATGGATGATTTGTTTGTGTAATGAGATTTTTCACATTATCAAAATTATATATTTAGCATTGACGTACAACTATCAATGTAAACTTTAAAATATAAAACTTTCAAAAAACGTGCTACTTTCCCTTAAAAGGTAGCACGTTTTTCAAATATTTCTTAATATTTCCAAAATAGAAATAAGTTGATGCGCATGTATTATCTTCAGAGGACAGTTCTATACTCAACCCTATTTCCAAAGTCGTAGAAACAAATATCTGTCATCAAGCGAAAACAGCATGCGACAATTTTAGTGTGATCCCATTTTTATTATTTGAGTAAGGAAAATGAATTCTCAAAGACTAACCACACATGAAACACTTTTTTAATGATTTCTACTTTTTGTTTTCGCATAAACTGTAATTCTCTTTCCTTAAGATAACTTGCTACTGTATATTTAACTTGTAGAAACTTGTAGCTAACTCATGATATGTTACAGAAAGAGAGTTTATATACCCGTGCGCATAGAAAGTACAAATATTACACGCATTGAATAGCATTTATGAAAGCTACGAATCAAGAGAAATTTGACTTTGAAATTTTTGGAATTTAATCTCTTAGTCATATTATAAGTTTCTGTCCACTGAACTAGTCCTATGTCAAATATGAAATTTATAATGAACATTCTTTAGAGGAGTGCAGTGTAAAATAACCTTTATACAATGTCACAATTCCATTTTCTAACATGAATCGCATTTATCCTTAGTTCTACTTAAGTATCAACCCAATTCAAGTGCCAAAAGCTTAATTGCTTGACATAGTTCCAAGATGTTGAGTATGGCAGAACGATTGGACTATGTCTCTGTAACGCGTGGTGAAATAGACATGACCACGTGCAAAGCGTGAAACACGCGTGTCAAACAATATATGTGGGCAAGGACGTTGCTTAATTTCTCAGTCTAGCTGTGAAACAGATGTTGCACGTGAAATTCGTGCTAGTTCACTCACTGACACATAAGCAGCTTGCTTTCCTTTTGATGGCTTGAGTAGTACGTACGTAAGACTTATTCTAAAAACGATTGTTACTTTGTAATCAAATGTAACTTGTTTACACTTCATAAACGTTTATACATAATACATTTTCACTGCCACTGATGAACGTGATATCAAAAGTCCGAAAATGTTCAATGTTAACTAATAAGTTATAAGTATTGGCGTAGTACCTGATTACTTGTAAATTTCAGAACTGACTGACTGAATGAATGCCTCTATTTCCTCCGATTTAAAGATTAAAAAACCCCAAAAAACAAGATTATCAGAAACTGTAAATTAGAGATGATATTTTAATGTAGATATGTACAGAACAAAAATACATTGTGTTTCTTTGTTGACTCAGTCATGTTAGGTATTACATTAGCTCCACTGAATAAAACAATACTTTCAACAACATCATCAATCATTTCTATTTTGAGATAAAATTAAATATTAGTTTCATCAATAAGATACCTGTCAAATGCGATTCTTTGGTTCATAAAGTGCAGTGAAAATTAACATGACAATCTTAATCAAAGTAGTGTGTTTACGTAAAGTTTTGCCTCGAGAGTTTATCAGTATTTTATAAGTTGTATTTCAGTTCTATATTCTAGGTCATCATATATAATATCACCATTTTATAAGTATCAGTAAAATCGACTTAGTACTTGTGTGAGTGGTTCAGGTGACGAACGTATATTTGACACATAGTATTTTCTTAAAATTACAAATTTGTTTTATCACCATAGTTTAACCTAGAAAAATTCAATGATTAGATATGGCTACCAGCTTTAAGTAGCTTACAGTCAATACAAAATATGATAAACGAGATGAACAAGACTTCTCGGTATTATAATTAATTGGACTCGTACTGAACTATCTTTATGTAACCTTATATTTATACATTATTATTTGTCTTTAAATGATGAATATGAACTTTTTATAATTTGTTTTTGAGATGTTGTTGTGAGTTTCTTTTCTGACAATGTTGTTGACTTTGAGTTAAGGTCAAGGAACTTTGGTATAAAGTAGAGAACTGGTACCATTTCATATAAACAAACATTTATCATAACCTATTTCTCCAATTTAACTTAACTAAAAGCTACATTTTAAACGTTTCACAAGCTTGTGGAAATTGCAATTCATCTTGAATTTTTATCGATTTTTTTCGGATGAACGATACGAAAGTAAATCAGATTAACAAATAAAATCAAAGTTGGAAAAATACAATAGAAAATATCTAAACAATAAGTGAATAGATATGAGAACATGACATGATGATATTATCACGGAACCTACAATGTATGATTACGGCAAACTTTACTTTAAAGGAGCAGTAGCACGTTTTAGGGGAAATAGGTGATGTCAGGGAAAAAAAGAAAATAAATGGTTCAATTGAAAGACAATGTATTTAAACTTAATGAGGCATCAATGAATCAGATAATGTGAAGTTCAGCCATGCAATTTCTTTTCCTAACATAAAATGAATCAAATTCTTTCGCACAAAAATGGTCGCCAATGGACTTTGATTGGACGAACTGCCTATAGCAAAAAGGACGAGAGAAAACCCGTGACAAAACTATAAAATATCGCCAACGTGCTTTAACCAACCTTTACTCGAATAACTCAGCTCTGACACTTCGTCGCTAAGGAATTGGGAAAGAATAGACCAACACTTTTAATAAGCCCATTATGATTCTGCTTTTAAACGTTTCCTTTAGTGTTGGTATTTCAATAACGGTGCCAAACAACTTTTGTTGGCGTCAGACGTGTTTGAAATTACCTGCAACAATATAATTGCGGTCGACTGATGCAGGTTTCATCACAATTCATATCCACATTATTTTTGCAGTGTTTTCAATGTAATGACAACTGCCTTTAAAATGTATGCAAAATACGCAAACGAACCTAATAGACTTAACCTCTATCATAGCATCGAAAGAAGATTTTATGAGCGCATCAATCCCTTTTCAATATTTTGCGAAAACAAGTCTTTCCTTTCAAGAGTTTCAAACTTAACTTGCTATAAACATAAAGAAGATATAAGTTTGTTAATATCACAATCGAGAGAAAAGCATGTTATCTCAAATACGACCATTTGCTTAAACTTGAAGGTATTCCACTTTTAAGTTTGCTAAAAATTTAAAATGAGCTCTAATTATTTGCCTTTTATGATCTAAGTTAATGGTATAATGAAATATGACGTTTAAAATAAATTTAATTTGTAATAGAATTGTGTTCACAGTTTTTGTTTTATATCTAAGTGTATATTTTAAGTATTTGATTGATTTGAATCACTGTCGTTGAAATAATTCAATTGCTCTCCTTCTACTACTCTATTGTTAAATTGCTCTCTTTCTTCTACATTGAAGAAATAATTCAATTGCTCTCCTTTGTCTACTCTGAAGAGGTCATCTAATTATTATTCACTCAGCTAACTAACGCAGACCCTTTGCTGAATAATATCATACATAGATAATCAATAAATCACAACTCCGAGCCTAAGTTGAATCAAGAGTATTAGTTGAAATCATAGGATCCTGGATGCAGAAGGAAAGATATATACGGATGTTAAACTTTAAAGGGGCAGTAGCACATTTTTTTTATAATTGTAAGTTAATGCTAAATGTTTTATTTTGACAGTGTCAAAATCTCATTAAACAAGCCAATCATCCATAGTCAGAGGACAAAGTATGAAGATTCACATAAAATCCATTGGCGGCCATATTATATGAACACCTTTAATTCATTTTGTGTAAGAAAAAGGAATCGCATTGGTAAATTTTACGTTACATATTTGAATTATTACTGCCCCCTTTAGTTTAAATGCATTGTCTCTCAAATGGAACATTTAATTTTTAATTTCCTGACATCACCTTATATTCTCCCTAATACGTGATACTGCCCCTTTAAACGATTATTTTTCATTTATTTACTTTACAAAACAAGAACATCACGTTATGGCTATAAATGGAAAACTCGTTAATGCCAAACTATTATTTATAAATATATCTGATCGTTGGATGGTCAAAAAGTTACGATGCTCTACCAGAAGATAATATTTTATGTACGCCTCTCTCTATCCTTCGTCTTCTGTGATATATTCATTCTGTTTTCTTTTTCTAGATTAATATTATAATTAACTCAGTTTATTCCGATTTTAAAAGTGAACCTGTTGGCCTACATGAGAATTCTTTATAATAGAAAATACCCATACAATGTACAGTGGGGTTTATATTAAATACGAAGTTACCTCCCTTTGACTGCTCTCGAATATGATTTGCCACACGAAATTAGTCAAAGTAAACCTAGCCTCAATAAAAATCGCTATACTCCCATATTTAAACAATATGGGAGTATACAGCGAGTATTGTTGAGTCTAGGTTAACTTAGACTTCACATTAAATAAAGTTAATTTAAGGGAGGGACAAGTCAAACATGGTCTAGTATATATTAGTTGAAACAAGCTCACTTTAGTCAAAGATCGTTTGTTTAAAGAATATGTTTGACATATTTCGACGCCGCTAATGGCTGAAATATTGCCCAAGGCGGAGCCATTAACTCACTCACTATAAGATATTTCTAACACTGAAAACCTTAAAGATCACTGTGTTTTCAGCACATGTTGTTTTGCTTTGAACGGTACGCATATATGGCATAACTCAATGATGAAAATTTAACCCAACTCACTTATTCATCCCAAAGTGGCAGTTGAATTTAGGAAAAAATTATAAGAGTCAGATGTATAAGCGGAACCCAAATTCAAACGTACAATTAACATGATTACAAGTTATATACCGTAGTTAATACCATCAACTGTTATTTTGACTTCTTTAAATAAGTTTCCAAAATTACGTTTGATTGATTGAACAGCGTCAATGTCCGTTTTACGATCATTATCACGACTTCAAATCTTCCCTCAACTACCGGTATACAACGTCGATTGACTCTAAAATGACACTTTCCTAAAACAGTCGATACTGACTCGATTAAATGACACTATAGATAATGTTTCGCATATGTGAACACCAAAAATTCTCGGAATGTCTCGTGAGTCTTAAAAATGTCTTTTTAAAGTGTTTAATGAGGGTGCACGAAACAACTGTTATGTTCTCCTGAATTATTAAAAGCATTCAACACGTTATTGGTAAATCATCATAAAACACATAAAAAAAAAAAAAAATAATGTTACTGTTTCATTTGGAATTCACATTTACAAGAGGTAATCACGCGGATCTAATATTGTTTGAACACGAAAAGGCGAAAGGTTAAAAGCATTTCTAATTCATCAAGGATAAACGTTTGTCAGTACGTTCTCATCAAACACATAGCAATGCATTTACATTTACAAATTTGGATTCTAGGAATGAAAATGGAGACCATCAATTCGCTTTAGATGTTTTTCAAGGTTTCATATTCCACAGAGATGTGTTTGGTGTCAATACATTAATGTCAATTAGAACATTATATTATCCTATCGCTTGCCTCGCATTATAATCTTTCAACTTGCTATCGTGTTTTACGTTAACAAAATGAAATGACACTCACAACATTTAAATGTCAACTTCAAAGATTATTTAAAAAAAAATTAAAATAGCAAACGAATTATCAAGATCGTTTTTTTACAACATGAATTCAATGTTTAATATTGCAAGTTGTGTTCGCGATGATCTTAGAAAATTTAAGTTTGTTGTTCGAGACAGACTAATCAATAAAAGGAAATGTATTTCCCCTTTTATCATTAATATTCCTTTCAAATATTTGCTGTATCTTAAATGTTGAAAATGGAAAGTTTGATAGGTGATGAGAATAACTTCATAATGTTTAACGTATAGAGCCGCCTATGGCAGACAGTTCAATTTTCAAATATATTTAGTTGACGAATTAGGAAATGTAATATGTTTGTGAACCTTCTATTTGTTTCCAATTTAAATATCGCAAATTGCCCGACGTTGGCATTAATAACCCGCCGAGAATGATGCCAGAGGAAATATCTAAGTGATGTTAGATCGAATGTATCATTAGGATAAATAAAAATAATAGTACATCAATTGGTCTTTTTTCATTGAAATCGTTTACCTTGTTCTGTGGATAATCTGATTTTCATGCAACACATACATAACTTTGATATTTGGAATTACAACAACATCAGAATGTTCTTTGAAGACACGGCGAACTGTATTGAAAGGATAGATTCAATTCATCCAAAAATGGTTTCACTTTGAAGTATGAAGTTAATACACTCTGAGGTACATTTGTTATGTTACCCATTTCGATTAATTGCCCCTTCAATATTCTTAAGAACAAAGCCTTCCTTTCTTTTCAAAGGGATTCGCGATAATCCTTTCAAACGTTTCTTGTTAATAGACCAATCTTGAAACCTTAAAACAAGATAAAAGATTTTTTAAATTATTTCATTTGGAAAATTCACATTTCGGTATGTTGTTTTGTTTGGTATTCACATTTCGCAATGTTGTTTTGTTTGGTATTCACATTTCGGTATGTTGTTTTGTTTGGTATTCACAATTCGGTATGTTGTTTTGTTTGGTATTTGTAAGTTGGTTAAGTTCCTCTTGAGGTAAAAGCACGTTAAAAAATGAGAAATTCTACAAAGAACAATTATTTGGGATAAACGTGATAAACTTAGAATTCGGTGCTTACGTCCAGGCTTGAATCTAGGCTTAAATGAAAAGTCCTTTGATTACTGTAATGACTCTCTTTGCAGAGATTGCACGCAAGGAAACACGCAAGGTAATCGAAGATGCTGCTTAAACCCGTGTTTGTCAAGGCGTTATTGCACGGAAATGGATTTAATGATTATTTGCGTCAGAATTGATGAAATCAGTGGCACAGCTTAAGCATTCATTTAACAGATGTTTAATTAAAACTTCGTTTCGTAATTAACAACAATACCTTCAAAAAATATTCTTTAGATATTTACATTTTTATTGTTAGGGTCGATCAGTATAAATATTGATTTATACTTAAGGTATTGAGGCTTACAACACCCGTTTATTAATGTCCTATCGCTTAATGCATGTACGAACATTGACAAAACAACAGTTTAAAAGTTGATTAAGGTTTCAATGATAACATCTCTGGTTCCTGCTTCAAAGTTACTGAACCAAGTACAGAGAAATTACGACTGTTGTCCTTGATGTAAATTATTCAAAGAATACAGGTCTAAAGAGCAATATTTCTGGCAAATTTCCAGACCTAGAACACCCCAATGTTTCCATGAAATTGATTACAATGTTGTAATTACAATATTTTATATAAAATTTGACATAACATTTTAGATATTCTGATTCAGAAAACATTTTGAAACATAGTGAGACTTACACATTGAAATTTTCCAGCCAGATTATCGTGACCTTGACATCCTTGGTTTATTTCACTCTTTGAAGGGGCAAGAGCACGTTGTTTTCATCTTTTCACTGATGATTGTGCGTAAATGCTAATTGTATCATTTTGACAGTGTCAAAAGTTTCATCACTCAAACCAATCATCCATGGCCAGAGAACAAATTATGAAAGTCCATTGGCGGCAATTTTTGTTGAAAAACCTTTTATTTATTCTGTGAAAGAAAAAGGAATGGCATGGTTTAACATGGTTGATTTATTTCTGCTTCATTTGGTTTAAATACATTGTAACTTGGAACCATTTCTTTTCGTTTGCCTGACATCAGCTTATATTCCCCCTAAAACGTGCTACTGTCCCTAAACAAATGCTACTTTGTTTGAACCTACGGCAAAGAACCCAGGTATCTCAAACAGGGTAATTCTGGAACAATCTCAATACGTTAAGGAGAGGGTATTTTCAGTTGGATAACTTGTTCCCAATCCTTTTTCACGTGTATAAAATATGTTTAACCAACAAACTCAATATGTTCCAATGTGATATGAAATAAAAAAATTCTATCTCAATTTAAAGATAACAATGTCTAATTTTCATTTCATTTCTTTTCATATTTCTTCACAGTTCCAGATTACAAAGTGATTAAAATTGTTAAAGCAAAATTAAAAGCCAAGGTCACATCGGGTTTCAAACGGGAGAGACCAGAAAGTTCACCATTACCGTGCTCAATGGTAAGTTCCATTTTACGACAATAAATCACATTCTTCTTGGACTGCCAAACTTAAGTTCTCCGACCTTGACTGAGGCTGACCAGTAGACAGTTAAGGTTAACTGGCCTATTGGTCTATCACTTGCAACCTTTCTTGCAGTATGATTGAGCAAAGTGTTTATGATTCCATGGTTAACAGGTTCCAAATGAAATTTACAAGTACAGTAAGTCAAAAACACCATAGCGTTGCAGGGTTATGGAAATACTAGCCTTTGTGATTTACATATGTGAAAAAAGAATATATAAATTTATGACATGCATTTGAGAGATCAATCTCATTCAAATCTATTCGATGTGATTTGAATGAGAAAGGTGAGAGATATACCCACACTTTCGAGGTGTATCGCTCAATACACCTCCTGTAGGAACCACGATTATATCTGACCTAAACCCCACTCCTGTCGACTTTTATTTGACGAAACAATGCGTTCCATCCTTCTCTATGTATATACATCTTGACCTAACTAGGCCAATAGAATATTAACAATATTCTTCTTATTGCGGTTTGATAACTATAACCTAACTTCATTTTGTTAAAATAAGGTACAAGCTAGTACCTATACATAGGCTTATATAGCAAAAATAATAACATATACATAACACAACACAAAGTAACTTTGTCTGTATCAATCCTCAGTGGCTCAGTCGACAGAGTCGCTGCTCTGCAACATAAAGGTCCCCATTTCTATTCCCGCCATCCTTGTTGATAATTCTCAAATTTATAATTCTAAATTTTACAAGTCCGTTTATTTGCCGTAAGTTTCGTAGGTAGTTTAAAGATCTCTTCCACTTTGTATGGATGTACAAAAAAAAGAGTATTAGAATAGTAGAGGTGTATCGGTCAAAACAGCTACAGTCAGGACATAGAAAGTAGAGGTGTATGTGTCAATACAGTTAGAACAAAGGAAACCATAGCAAAGATACCGGAAGTTGGGTATAAATGATAATATGCATTCTAATGCTCATCCACTTCCATTGCTTTGTCTTTATAATTTATGATTAATAATATCTTCAACAAGCTAACTATCTCCTTCCATTAATTGTCCATATTTAGATCAAGAGAATAAAAGATAATTTTAAATACTTTTCAAAGAAAGGTTAAAGCAAAACTTTGGTGTCACTACCTGGATTTGAACCTGGGTTTTTGATGTGACAGGTCAGCACGCTAACCACTTTACCATCGCGCTCCTTTGAACACAAATTTCAAAGTTCAAGGTTTTTACAAACATCTTTATAGGTTATTCTATAATCAATATTCATGCCTATATGAAGACAGGTGGGTGCTTTAGAACTTCCATATGTTGCACATTGTGAATCACACCTTGACCTACATGCATGATTATTGTAATTTGTTCCCTTTAAATGTAGGTCTTTAATGTGTTGCTATTATATCTTATTCTATTTGTTTACTTGTTTTATTCTTGTTTGGAACAGATATTTACCTTTAGATAAGCGTCCAAATAGATTTTAAAATATCTTCGTGGAATGAACATCGTTGATCTATAAAAGAAATCCAAATTTGAGTTAGGAGTTATCACTTCAAAACGGCTGTTTAATTTGCATGTTCGTGTTCCAGTTAACTCATAACAAGAAATAACACTTCGTGTTTTACAAATCGATTGAAAAAATAGCAAACGGACAAAAAACATTGCTCGCACTTTGAAAGGAAACTGATAAAATACGCATATCCCAAGAAGAATTAACTTTCTATCATGTCACGTATTGAGACCACATACCTTCTGATCAAAGGAAACCTTTCGTGGTGATATTGATAGGCAGTCTCGGTGCACGAAGATGGTACATTATCATTTCAGGAGCAAATTCAGACAAAAAACTTTCACAGAATTCAACAACGTGAAATGTTTAAACTGATATTTCGGAAAACAATCATTGAAAAGGTATGTTACATAAATGATGACGTTGCTTTTTTAAATTTAGTATTTAATTCAAAAGAATAACGTTTGATTTTGCGGCTATACTGAGCAGATAGTTAATGAACTTCCTTTGAGCTTGAGTTTCTCAATTCAAAGCACAAGCAATTGTTTTTAATGCGATGATTATGTCCAGAGAAAGAAACTTTGATTAATGTTTTAGCTGTACAATCATTCTTCAAAGGTCTTTGTTGTCTTTAGATCCACAGAAATAGCTCTATAAAGGCATTCATTGTCTTCACCGTGATGTGCTGCAGGATGATTAAACACGTGAATTCATTCTCAATGTGTCTGGTACTTCTTTGCTGATAGTTTTAAAAAAAAAAGTAGTATGTTTCAGTTTCATTAAAGTGTCACATAGTGCTGTAGATAATTTTGGGACCTGTTTGGTATTTAGTCTGTTATTTAGATACCATTGCCTTCAGTTTATTTTGACAGCGTATTAAGTAAAATGATACTACTTAAAATTTTGCATACAGTACGAATGGTTACTGATTCTTTTGAATTTTTAAGAAGATTTTTGCCTATCTGTTCTACCACAACTAAATTCAATTGCGTTTTTAATTATTTCATACCGTAAGTACGCAGATACGCAGCTTTTCTGGAGCACTGACTGTATCATTACATTTCATATACAAAACATGGTACAAAATAAAACGTCGAGCCAAAACTGGCTTATGTGACACTAAAAGAACACTTGTTACTGGTAATAAATACATGTTTCTGAATAGGAAACATTTCAACCTAGTCAAATTAATAACAGTTCTCTTCTTTGAAATAATAAAAATCGAAGATGCTAGAATATTTTGCAATTTCTTTTTCATTTTATTTGAAAGCTTACAGGACAAACAAGTTTCAACATACATGTACACCGAATCATTTATAACTCATAAAATGTAAAGCCTTAAGAGGTAAGTTTTGATTTTATAAGTTGTTGATCATATCGGTATCAGGATAGGATTTACATGTTATAATGTGCGGAATTAATCAAATTAAGGATCGTGAATCAGTAACTCCACACGTTAGCCCTTATCATTAATACACTAGAATTGTTTTGACAAAGGTTCATTTTTAAAAGGGTATAAGATCTCATTTTGACCAATCTCTCTGTTTTGACAACTTCAAACACAATAATTCAAGCTTAATGATCTGATACGTGTAATGATTGTTCTGCGCTGTCGAAGACTTGATGGAGGAGATACCAAATCAAATTATACCAGTCATCTGGTGTATTCTACTTAAGCTATTTCCTGGAACACAATATAGCCTGTTTAATGATGTAAAGAGAATACTGATGGGACTGTTCTGTTATTATATGTATGAAGAAGTTAAATCAAGAAAAGTTTCCATTACACGAAGTTTGAATCTTGCGAGGATATTTCTTTTGTCCTTTTAGCAATTGCATCATTACAGTTTAATTTCGAAAGTTTTCTCGACTTTTTCTCAAGAAGTGTATTATGTCAGTTTTTGAAGTCACATTAAAGGCTTTCGATTTGTCCAATAGTTACATGGATCATTCATCCAGGCGTCTGATACATGTAACATTAAATGTTTATGAAGCTTAAAAGGGCAAACATATTTACAATAAATACCCCAAAACTCAATGACTATGAAAAGTTCATATATCACAAACTATTAGGAAAATTTGTTAGCAATTGTTTTTTTATATTACAAAGAAACAGATGGACCGGGACATTGTCAACAAATGGAAATGAATAATTATTTTTTACAGATATTTTGCCACGATGCATATAATCTTCCCATGGCAAATTGAAAACGTATCGAGATAAACTCTTCGCCTACTAATTTTATTTTCAAGGCAAGAAAAACCTGTAAAACAAGACGGCGTCAACTGACGTGATCATTGGTTGCGGCCCATACCAACTCCTGACATTATAGCCAAAAAATTCACCGTTAACATACGGAACATGTTCAAAATATTAACAGACAATCTAAAAAAAGAATATCAGTACCAAAAAATTCCCCCACTGTTTATGTCGCTTTATAGATTAGATAAAACATGACCCTCTTCCCTCGGGAAATGCCCGTGGCCCTCTGGTCCGGCACCGGGCATATTTTATAATAATGCCCGCGGGTCAGGTTTTATCTTATAGTTATAAGTCGACATATCATTGGATATACCTCAAATGAAGTTACAAAAAAAACATGGTCACTGGTACCTGAACTACATTCAGCTATGTTAAAAAAGGGTAAGTTACTCCATTGCTTTTTGACTGTAATTAGTTCGACAAATGCCAAGTTTGTTTTAACTCTTGACATTGGCGAGGAGAGGGTTTTATACGTAGCTGCTCTCGAACTTTACCTTTAAACATGACACTCAATTGAAAAATAAAAACTCTGGTATTTGGCCACCTCCATAACGTATCCTCTTTTACTTGGAGGGTGAAATTAATGAGCCCTGTTGGATAAACTATATATTAGTCAGAGTTTCATGATAATCTGAGAATACATAACAGGAGGTGTCTATTTAATGAAAAACTTGAAACATATCATCCGCTGAATTTCACACAAATATCCTTTTGGCGAATTTTCAAATCGCGGACAAACTTACTACCAGATTTACATTATATAAAATATATTTGCCATTTTTGTAGCCTCTTATGAAGTTTACTATAAACGTATTAATTGAACACATCACAAATAAGTGAGATAACAGGAGACTGAAAAATTATAACTGGGCATAGGGGACATGATTTAATTATGACATCTAACTTGTACGTTTATACATGGATTAGTGTCAATGGTTGCATGAATAATTTGTTTGTTGTGTAACGTATTGTGTTTTGTTTTTGAGAAAATGTAATTAAGAGATGCAGAAGTCAAAAGAGGCCAGTTTTATGAAAATAACTGAATTAGACATTAGCATAAAACACTCTTAAAACTTTAAGAAGGTAAAAAGAATTTTAAGGGTATTGAAAAGGCTTCGAATTATATAAAAATCTAAATAATTGTTGTGGTAAAAGGATCCTGGTATTATATTCCCCGTGCCAATAAACTTCTAGAAGAAGCTTTGCAGCGTTTGAATCTGAGACTTTGCTCAAAACCTCTTATCTCGCGCGACATAGCTTCTCCTTAATTGCTCAATAAAATACCAAGGTCTTATGCTGTTAATGCTACAGTAATCAACTGTTCTTACACACTAGCTCTTTTGTTTCGTTCGAGTATTCATTTTTCATACCAGCTCATATTTTCTGTGAAATGTAAACCAAACAGGTGTTCATGATGAACAGCAAGTTTTGCCACACAAACCTGAAATGAAATTATGATGTTTTGATATCTGAAATTAATTTATGTTCAAAGTTTGCTTTGAAAATCAAAATTATACACTAACTAAAATTGCAATTTACCAATACAAGTCATTTACGAATTTTGCGCTCCAATGGTTCGAATCTGTGACCTGTTGTGACGCAGTGACGTATCCATTAGACCACTGAGGCTAGTTGAAATACTATCTATTGTGATAACTTGTACGGTTCCGCACGGATTGCACGTGCAGCATGAGAGGCTCATGCCTATGTCAGCTACTTGAAATGGACATTGTTTCTCCTAGTAGAGTCAAAGGGTTTTTCCTAGTTTCGTTGTTTCTCCTAGTTTCACCTTCTCGTTATATAAAAGATAGATATGCATTTCAACGTTATCACAAACTGATGTCATGTTAAAATTTGATTGATATAGCGTTGAGCTGGTGTGTTAAATAGTTACCGATCTTGACCTCGGGTTCAAGTTAGAGGGACCGTCGCGCACGTGATTCATGAGCACCTCGGCCTCTGCAATAGCTCTTGACAATCTGACAACACGGAACCATCATCACAATATAAGATCATTGCTAAAGACTTCGGTTAATTGTTATATTTTAAAGTTACAAAATTGACTCGAGTCAAAATGATTTATTATTCCTTCTTAATGGCTTAAATCAATATTCCCGAGGTAACTTTTCACAATGTAACTCCTCGTATGTATTCTCATAATATGGTAAGAAATGTATGGTTACAGATCTGCAAAACGTGATCAAACAAATTTCAAAGCTCCTGAAGTTCCATAGATCACCCATTTTAATCAGTATTATTACAAAACTCTAGCGTTTTTGGTCACGAATGGCTTATCTTGTAATCCTAAATTACGAATAGTAAGTAGCAGTAAGTAGTACGAATTTCAACTTTTTTGCTCCAAGTTTCCTTCAATTCCCCAATTTATCATCATCAGAAGGTCAAACAGGTTGAACGCCAAGAAGCGCCTTGAGTGAGTAAAGAACTTAGTGAAACACTAACATCTTCACACAGGTGAGAACCAAGTTTTAGAAGAGAAAACTCATTTCTTCATGTAATGCTGCATACAAGTGACTTTCATGCAGATTTTGAAATAGTTCATTGATGTGAAATATGTTCAGTTGGCTGCAAGATTGAAGTGTTTAAAGCAAATTTAATTTCAAAATGTATTTTGAATCAAGAACATCTGAAATATTATGTAATTGTTTAATAAAAGATTACAATAAAATAATTCAAATCCCTTTCGGCAGGAGTTTTCATTCGTAAATATTACTCTTTTGGGTTTACCAAGCCGGATAATCATAGCCATGATTAGGTAGAATTAAAGCTCTTTAGCTTTGTAACCTTTGAAGAGAAATCATCAAAGAAAACAATTATAATCTCCTTGAAATTGCCCAGTAACTGTGAAGAAAGAACAAGAGACGAACTCATTGACACGCTAATCAACTATAAACTGTTGTTTTGTTAAAAAGCCTCTCCATGAGTTGTTATGGGTCACATATGAGAAACTCTATGAAGAGTGTTATTTGATCAAGATGCTTCGATTTTTGCAAGGAAGTATCATTTGAAAGCTAGTCGACGTTGTACAGTGACAACATGATGGTTTAGAATCGCGAGTGTGATCGAAAACCGGACTATGGAAACATGACAAAATCATTCAGAATGACACTTACAAGTTGATACTATTAGAAAGGTTATATGATCAGCGTCCATGTAAATTGGACGTCTGAATTTGCTTTCTGCTAACGAGTAACGTATAACCTTTGTTGCAACTAATGAATAAATGTTTTGAGAATGTTATTGAAAACAAGAATTTTTCGTATATTTGCCACATGGAGATAAATGGGTGAGATTTTGTATATATATATTTATGGATTATTCCATTTAAGTTCGTATCAAGGTAAAGCGATATATGATAAATCACGGAGTGGCTCTTCAAATAAGGGTACTGCCTGATGAGCCGATGCTGTGTTATCTGGTTCAATTGCACATGGTGGATGCATATTTTAATCGGAGGAAACTTCAATGCAGTGCAAAGGGGTTACAAAAAGATAATTTATTTAGAATTTCAGTTTTGATAGATAATGTGTGTTTATAAGAATTAACGTAATGTTGTCGTGTCTTTGATGATGATGATGATGATGATGATGATGATGGTACTGAGTGAAATGTACAGCAAGGATACCTCGCCATCCTGTCTCAGGGTACGAACGTTACGCGAACTCTACTTATCTGTACCCTATAGAAGCTAGATTCGATGAAATTTCAACTTCTGAGCCCAGGGTACAGATAAGTGGAGCTAGCGTAACGTTCGTACCCTGAGACGGGATGGTATACCGCGATCTTGTTATCCAATCAAATATTTATCTTTTGTCTGTTAACATTTGTAGCTTTTGCAAAGGTATACTTACTCCAATGATTTTGGTTGAAATAACGCCTCTAACAAGAAAACATCTCCAATTTAAAAGCAGATTAAGTGAATAAGAAACCTCCTTTGGTAGCGATTGTACTGAAAAAAGTATTTGTATGCATTTTAAGTATCTGACATCACAACATGGTTTAAGTGACCAAAGCAACTTATCATAAAGACAAGAAACTATCTACTGACCATCCCCCACAATTTGCAACGCTAATATGTAAATAATATTTTTAATTTTTTTAATTTTTTTATTTGCATATTTTTCAAGTTTGACATATATTCGGTTTATTTGTACATATTCACAGTTGAGCGTGAATAAAGAACATTATACAGTTAAACAAAAGGACATAAATACATAGGCTACAGCGCTATACAGGTTATACTATTGGTGAAGGCACATGCACATTACAAACATTGGCAATATGACGTGCTTATTGTAAGTACAACGTGAACTGTGTGTAATACATAACATTAACAGTCGATTATCAAAACATTTAATTTCTCAATATGGTATGTAGGGATGACCAGAATTTAACAAATGGATCATTCTCACTGGAAACTAAGTAAATGCATTTCGTTATGTCGTAGTATTGTTTGATTTGGCCAAGTATATTCGGAAAATTCGGAACATTCATTTTTTGACTGTTCTTGAATATATTGTCTTTTACAAGTAAAATGATAGCGTTAATAGGATTGTTATTTCTTCCTTTAATACCGAGCATAATCTTTGACACTGTTAAATGTATATGAATTTGGACGGTTTGTAGCAATTTTTCAAAACTTTTCCAAATTTTTACAACCGGGTCACAATACCAAAATAGGTGCTCTAATGTTTCCAATTCTTTATTACAAAACCGACATAGCGGTGTTTCCGATACCTTTATTCTGAATAAGTAACAATTTGTAGGTAGAATATGATGGATAATGCTATACTGCAGCCATTCCAAGTCAGTACTACAAGTGCATTTGTGGGCTATCAAATTAAATACTCTCCAATCCTTTTCTGAGAGTTCACAATCTAAAATTCTGGCCCATTTGCTATAACAGGGTAATTGCACATATCAAATCCATTAATTTCGTGTATATATATATTTACTGCTTAATTTTTCGCTAATATGAAACAAGTTAAAAGGATAAATTGGATTTAGACAAACATTCTGTATGTTTTGTATATCTAACTTTGAAATATACGACATAACAGTCCTTTTTATACCTTCATAACTTAAAAAATTGGTTTCAATTTTAAATTTATTTTCGAATTCCTCAAAATTGATAAGTCTACCCTCGTGGTGCATCAGATCATTGATAAATACTACACCTTTGTTATATACCATGATCTGTACGTAATAGGCTTTCTATCTATTTTTATTCCACAAAGACTGACATGTATTTCTATGTTTTTTTATGTAAATAATATTGTTTGAAGTTGCTTTATAGTTCAGAAAATGAAATAAGATCTAAATTGAGCATCCACAAAGCCTTAGCCGTTTATTAAATGCGAATAAAATCCTTAATGCTGTATACAGTTTTAATCAGCGTTTCGATTGATTACCTTGTATGGTTTCTTGCGTGCAATCTCTACAAAGAGGTTTATAACCTTAATCAAAGGACTTTTCATTTGACCCTTAATTCAAGCCTCGAGTCCATCTTCTAAACCGTGAGCAACACGTCAATCCAAATTGTTATTTCCTCATTGTAATTTTACATGTATTGTATGTTTGGCAGTTGAATTAAATTCCTAATCCTTGAAAAATGTAATGTACATGTCATGGTAAATACATTTATATTTGACAATATTTGAGAACTCTGTTGACTTAAAAAATGTATTTTAAGAGAATAAGATACGATATATGGTATCCATCTAATAGTGATATGCAATAGTACAAAATACCGTGGCCAGACGTTTAAATAACCATGGCTGAAAGACATTTATTGAATATGAGTAATAACCATGACAGAAAGACAAGAAAAACTTGACAGAATTTGGAAATAACAATGACACAGACAGATAGAAGCAAAGAGAATGTAGAATTACCTTTTCAGAACATTGAAATTACCTGACAAAATTTGAAACTTATCATGACATAATATAGTTCCTTGTCAGATTATGGAAATTACCTAGAAAGATTATTAAAATAACATCGACAGAATATTGAAATTAACTTGACAGATTATGAAAATTACCTCAACAGAAAAATGGAATTGAAGTTGTGTTATAGGTGTTTATGTACTTTTAAGTGTATGTTCCTATGATGTAAATTACGAAGATACACATTGTACCTATAAATTTCGAATTTGTTCAATGGAAATGGAAGTTGTTTTGGTCGATCTCTTACTTTTATTGACATCTAATTACAAAATATATATAAACTCTGTAATTGGTTGGGCCAAAATTCATTATGAGAGTACATAGTTGGTAATTTGGTAATCAGTACTAAGATTATGAATCTTTTGATCGTTGTCTAAGTTCTTTTTTATTCATAAGCCTTTCAACTTAAATAATGTGAATAGTTTAAAAGGGCAGTAGCACGTGCACGTTTTTTGATAATTATATATTCTAAATTTGTCTCTGATAATTGTAAGTTAATGCTTAATGTATTATTTTGACAGTGTCAAAAATCTCATTACACAAACCAATCATCGATAGTCAGAGGACAAAGTGTGAAGATTAACATAAAATCCATTAGCGGCCATTTTGTGTGAATACATTGTCTTTCAATCGGAACCATTTACTTTCATTTTCCCGACATCACCTTATATTCTCCATAAAAATGTGTTACTGCCTCTTTAAGAATGATTGTATAATGTGAAACACTACACCCAATATATCAAGCGTCATCGGTATTTATAGGAAGCATTGTTGTATAAAGCGCAGTCTCTTTCAGAAGTAAGTATTATGTAGCGATCGTGACTTACTTTTGGATGATTATGAATTATAAGAATAATCACTTTTCTAATTCCCATTATTTGTAAAGAGTCAAAAATCCGAATATGTGTTCTTGTGTTAGCAAAACCCTTTCTATAACTAGCGTATACATCTTCAGTATAGATGTCATGTTTTGTGTTGCATATTATGTTATAAATGCAAATAACTTTATATCAATGACTAAGAAATTGTATTAATGTTACCTAAGCATAATTTCAAAGGATATGGTTTTTGTTTCAAATTTCGAGCTATTGGTCTATACCTATAATCCGCTATTTCATAAGTTTTTGAATATATTTTTCATGAAATATTTGAGTAACCATCAATTTGTTTTACCTTTCAAAAGCATTCGTTCACTTGAACGAAAAACTGTTGTGAAGGAACATATTATATTGAAAGATAAATGACAATATGATCCTAATTCCATCTCAATAGAGTGACTTCAAAGGAATAGAAATCCTTTGATGCTCTGTTTTCAAAGATCATCAGCAAAGTTCAGCAGAAACATCGTGCTTCAGATTTCGTTCGCTTTGTTCTAATCAATGCAATCAATGTGACATCTATCAGATATGATTTTTAGCATAAAGTCATTGCAAGATGCCAGCACCAATGTGATATATGCTATGCTTATAGGTAGTTTTTATAAAAGTAAATCTTAGTAATTAGTTAATCCACATACAAACATTTACAATGACACGGATATTATGCTTACTGAAAGTTACTTGCAAGTCAGCATTAGACATCAATGGTGTAATCAAGAACCACTCAAATAACCATTTTTCATTTCATTTTGACAAGAGTTAAAGATGGTAGCTTATTGAGCTTGTACGATTCCTCCGTTCATTTAAAACATAATAATTTCGTTTGAATTGAAACCAAACCCTGCGAAAATAGAAGAATAAAATGAAACTCCTTCATGATGATAATGTCAAGAATGAAAATGATAAAAGTTAACACATGCTCATGTAAATACCATTGTTAACACGATATTATCGCATATCTAAAAAGAATAGATTCACTGAATTGATTTACTAACCGTAAAGGAAAATGCCCAAAAAGTGAAGCTTAACTTGCAATCGTGCTGCCATGGATGATGAAATGCAAAATAGAAGAAATAAGATAAATACGTAATCTCATGGAACGCCCTTTTTCATGCCTCAGTGGTTCTTGTGCCTTTGATGTGACAGGTGGGTGTGGCAGTTCCGGTTGAACTAACCGGAAACGGAAATTTCTAACATTTCAGATTAAAGATCACGAGACGTGATAACAAAAGATAAAAGAGATGGTTTTATGTATAATGATAATTATTATTTTCCTTTCTTTCCATCATTATTTATTCAGTATCCTAATTTAACATTACTTTCAACGTTTTGAAACATCATGTAGACAAAATACGTCAATACACATACCCTACATAGTGGTTTTGTAAGGTACAAGCGAACAACATTAACATTAGTTGTCATCTCTCCATATTGGTATTGTGATGAAGTGGAATAAAGAAATAAAGGAATTTGAACCATGGTTTAGTGCATTCTCTCCTGAAACTGCCGGAACCCATGGATTTCGGCGTAATATAACAGAGGCTGTATCAAGATTGACTTGATCTGCCTCTGTGGGGAGAGAAGGAGTTTAGTGAGTTTGTGAGGGAAAGTTTAAAAATGAGAAACTAATTCATGATATACAGATGGATGAACAAGCTTATCGTTAATAGAATTCAAGCATGCTATTATTATATTATAGTCTCATATGTTTACATATATCTTTTACAGTCGAATATTTTTATATTGTAAGCGGTTCTCGTATGACAGATTCCATCTCATTCTGTGCATTTCTCATTTTAGAATGTGCTATTGTATTGATTCGCTTGTAACTCAATATTTCAGGCGAATATTGATTTTAGAATTGATGTCATTCAGGAACTGCCAACCAATGTAACTGACAATATAACAAGAAGATTTTACAGATTTTTGAAAAGCTTTATTTCCTAGGAAACATACACACCTACTGTTGCATGAAAAAAAATACGCGGAACAGTATAGGTTCGATTTCAAGATTTTAATAAAACTTTCAAAAAGGTTGAACACAATTTGTTTGCGAAGTCATTAAGTAGGATACGGGACTAATCAAATTGATGAAATGATTCGTTATTCATGGTGCCGTGACTCACACAAAAATGGTAAACACGTTTTAAGCCATTAGTTAATGCAAATCTCTGAACAAAAATATACTGTTATGTATTGTTCTACTTCAAAGTTAAATACAATATAATGCATGAATCTTTTACAGTTCATACATATTTGTTTAATCATCTGATACATGATTGAAGTTACCCACCGTTAAATGTTTAATGGAGGATATTTACAATCTAATTATATCAGTTATTTGGTGCATCCATCTTCTGTTCCATCCGTTATTAGTTTAAGTGTTGTAATTTCCCCATTAACGTGAACATAATCATCCTATCTTCTGAACGAATGTACTGAACCTGTATTACGATGAAGTCTTTCGAAATTGATACGTTTATCGTGTCTGTAACTTGAGACTTTGTCCAATGCTTATGTTAGAATACTCGTGAAAAAAAAGTGAAAGTGCAAGTAAATGGCATTTTAACTGTTTGATAACAATTCAAAGCTTAGTTGCCCTTGAAAAAAATCATGAATTTGTGCACTAACTGACATTTGCACTTGTGTTGTAGTTAAACGAACATGAGCATCATTGGTTAGATAATAGCTTTACTGATTTGAAAATGTTTCCCAATTCCAATGTCTTATGAAAATAATGATAAAGCTGTGAAACGTGAACTGGACTAAACGAAACAAGAGAAAATACAACATGAACGTTATGGTGTTCAGGGAGTATCATCATTAAACTTCAAAGTCAGCATCGAGAGCAGTTTTTGTTACACGACTACCATGGGGCATCTCAAATAAGATCTTGTACTTGTATAACGTGGATGTTCTGATCGGGTGATACCTTACATTATGTTGTTGATGACTTTCAAAATCATCGTATAGAAAACTCAAGATATAGTTTTGCATTTTATAGTTTCTGATTTTTGAAATGTCTACTTTGAAAATTCCATCAAAAGCTTCAAAGTTGCAAAGTTTGTAAGAATACATATCAATAAAAATGACTTAATATAGTAACAAAATATGGTCAGTGTCAGTTGTAATGACCCCTCGAAATCAATGAGAAGTACGTACTAAAAGAATTGAACTAAAATAATCCGAAATTCATTCCAAAATCATATGAGTGTCCTCATTAAACTTCAAAGTCATCATCGAGAACAGTTTTTGTAACAAAATTACCATGGGACATCTCAAGTAAGATCTTGTACTTGGATAAAGTCGATTTTCTGATCGGGTGATACTTTACATTATGTCGTTGATGACTTATCGTATAGAAAACTTAAGGTTTTGCTTTGTATCCGTTGAATTGTCTATACTTTTAAAATGCCATTGTTTGTCTCTGTCATACATATGGAGTATTAATATATCATCAAAGGGCTTAATATCATATGATGGTCGAATATATTATTGAGTAGTTTGTAATTTTGTTATTCTTACGTATAAATTCGATCTCATGAAATTGTAAGATCGTTATTAACAATACAAGAATGTCATCAAGTTCTTTGATGATGTGAAAATGGGTGCATGAATAAAATCATTGTCATACCATAAGCCGAGAAACAGACCAATCTAACATACCAAAATTTAGGCATTACCATAACAGAGGCAAATACACCGCACATGATACACACATGTACATTTAAAACAAAATAAAGACCGGTGACATTAAACTCTTTTCATCAACTAGTATTAATTATTACATTAAAGGGACAGAAGCACGTTTTTTGATAAATTTATATTCTAAAATGTTCACTGATAATTGTAAGTAAATGCTTAATGTATTATTTAGACAGTGTCAAAAATCTCTTGACACAAGCTAATCATTCATAGTCAGAGGACAAAGAATGAAGATTCAAATAAATCCATTGGCGAACACCTTTAATTCATTTTGTGTAAGAAAAAGGAATCGCATGGCTAAACTTTACGTTATATGTTTGAATTATTACTGCTCCATTGGGTTTAAATACATTGTCTTTCAATTGGAACCATTAATTTTCATTTTCCTGACATCACCTTGCATTCCCCCTAAAAACGCGCTACTGCCCCTTTAAAGAATAAACGAATGGTTCTTCATGGTCATAATCTTTATTCAAAAACAATATTCGGTTTCATGAGAGTTTTTTGTTGATGAGTTATTCCTTTTTCAAATATCAAACTTGATGTTTCATCGTATAGATCATTACATACATGTCAGATTTTTTACCAAACACAAGCTTGCAAGATAGAGAGTCAAAACCTCCTTCAAGCTGTGATAACAATAATATTAGGTTTTATATGAATACATTATCAAGTAGTAATTCGAATACAACACTCAATAAAGATTCTACCTGAAAAAGCATATAGTAAAAGATTCATATAAATAAAATCAATCTTTTCAACAGAAGCGTCTATCTTAACACAATACGAATGGTGCTTAAAATTTCCAAATTTGCACAAGGAATTAACCGATCACTAAATCAGGTCATTTTCCAAATAGACTATAAGTGGTCTTTTGTCAATGCTGCTTGAGTTATTTAATTGACGTACACACGAAACCAACATTACATGATATTTTCACTGAAATACACTAGCAAATGAACAAACTTTAGGTACGCAGGTGTAGATGACATTTGATGAACATCATGGTTTCAGCCGAAACAAACATTACATGAGATTTTTTCACTGAGAGACCCTTGCAGGTGAACAAACTTTAGGTACGCAGGTGTAGATGACATTTGATGAACATCATGGTTTCAGCCGAAACAAACATTACATGAGATTTTTTCACTGAGAGACCCTTGCAGGTGAACAAACTTTAGGTACGCAGGTGTAGATGACATTTGATGAACATCATGGTTTCAGCCGAAACAAACATTACATGAGATATTTTTTCACTGAGAGACCCTTGCAGGTGAACAAACTTTAGGTACGCAGGTGTAGATGACATTTGATGAACATCATGGTTTCAGCCGAAACAAACATTACATGAGATATTTTCACTGAGAGACCCTTGCAGGTGAACAAACTTTAGGTACGCAGGTGTAGATGACATTTGATGAACATCATGGTTTCAGCCGAAACAAACATTACATGAGATATTTTCACTGAGAGACCCTTGCAGGTGAACAAACTTTAGGTACGCAGGTGTAGATGACATTTGATGAACATCATGGTTTCAGCCGAAACAAACATTACATGAGATATTTTCACTGAGAGACCCTTGCAGGTGAACAAACTTTAGGTACGCAGGTGTAGATGACATTTGATGAACATCATGGTTTCAGCCGAAACAAACATTACATGAGATTTTTTCACTGAGAGACCCTTGCAGGTGAACAAACTTTAGGTACGCAGGTGTAGATGACATTTGATGAACATCATGGTTTCAGCCGAAACAAACATTACATGAGATTTTTTCACTGAGAGACCCTTGCAGGTGAACAAACTTTAGGTACGCAGGTGTAGATGACATTTGATGAACATCATGGTTTCAGCCGAAACAAACATTACATGAGATTTTTTCACTGAGAGACCCTTGCAGGTGAACAAACTTTAGGTACGCAGGTGTAGATGACATTTGATGAACAGTATGGTTACATGCAAATGCAGTCTTGTCACAACTTTTAATAATACACCTTTACCAGGATTTAGGATAAATCGAGGAAACAAAATCCTATGGCAAAAAATGATAAGACTGCTTTATTGTTGTATCTTTCACAGCATAAGACCATAGTCTTTTATTGAGCAATAAAAAGACGTTATGTTACGACATATGAGCTTCTTTGAGCTAGAGTATTAGAAAGATACCACGTTGAGCTTCTAATACTAAGTTATCGCACCGTTTGACATGAGGCATATAAAATGAGGATAGTTTCAGTAGACCAATTATTTTCATGTCAATAAATCCGCTGATTCGGAAGCCTTCTCAAAGCCTTTTAAATACAGTTTATGTGTTGCTAGGATACACGAGAATGTGCTTTATTCTGACAAGATAAACATAAAATCTCGATTAGACGGAAAGCAGTATCTTGCTTATGACGGATTCTATAAATTTGAAAGAATGGCCTCTTGAACTATTCTCCTGACAACAACTTTTCAGATTTTCATAAAAAAGTTGGAATTTTTCTAGTCACTATTTCTGACCCCAAATATGACACATCTAACTAGAGAGTGTCAACTCATAAACCCAATTTTACAAGCTTTATTTCTCATCAAGCTTTTTTTCATTCAAAACTACGACAGTAACAATTTATCAATGCATTGAAACTGAAATATTAAAATTGTCTAAATCATGTAATGTTATAACGATAAAGTTTGCTTGTCACTCATATTAACATAATCTAACAATAAGACTCTGAAATGATTGTTTTTCAATAAATCTGAAATTTGGAAAAAAAGGATGAAAAGGAGATTGAAATTTCTTCATTTTCAGAATTGAGCTCTCAAGTCTTGTTATAGACTTGATTAGGCTTTCATTTTATTTTAGGGTCTGGCTGACAGACTAATATTAACCAAGAACATATTATATTAAGTTAATTTGAGGTCATTTAAGGTTGTTGTTACTGTGGGGCAATTCTAGAAGCCAAAGGTCAAACGTGACAATTAACCCAATAAACTGTTTTCAGTCATACAAATACGCATATAATTTCAAAGTAACTTTAAAATAACAGATAACGTATACAACTCTCAGTTCATTTTATATCACTGTGCTTTTCATTTTTATGATTTTCATTTCATGTCAAAGTTTGTTCTATTTCTTTTCAATGTTATTTAAACACCAATACAGGAAATCGATCCTATTTATCAAAAGATTTCAGAGAAAAATCCTATAAGGACAACCAAAATAAAATATTAAATTGGTGAGAATATTTTTTAACATGACGCATTGATTGCATCCTCTAGGTTAAAGGTGTTCACTCTAGAATGGCCACCAGCAGTTTCTTTCTTTGTATTATAGTCTACAGGTACGGATAATCGGGTTGAGACATGAAATGATCGGACTAAATGTTAAATTTTAAACGTAATTAGTAAGGGGAAGCAATTTCAAATTCAAAATATTTATTATACATTCTATAGTCATTATTTTAAGAAAAAATAACAAACTGGTGTTAGGTTAATTTGGTTCGGAATTGAAAATCCACAGGCTACATAATCTAGTAAAGCTCACCATTAGTGTTTCTTATTAACGCAAGCCGCCATTTACAATCGAGTCAGAGGAAATCAACTCTTACTTCAGACATGTGAAGGTGAGAGAACGCAATTTCGAATTCGCAAACGAAATCGTTTCATTTTAAATCTTTGGAAATGTTATGTTTTAAAACATTTTCTTGAAGGTTGCCAAGATAACTAAAATTTCAATTCAAAGCAAGGATGATAATGATATTAATTTTTTTCATATCACCGTCTAAGTCATTACACAGTTCATTTGCATATATCAATGACTGCCATTTTACGATACGAATGCTATCATATTCGTGTGTTTTGGGATCGTAAATATCCTGCATTATGAATAAACAGTATGAATTAAAGGGGCAGTAGCACGTTTTTTGATAATTTTATATTTTAAAATTTTCACTGATAATTGCAAGTTAAATATAAATGTATTATTTTGAGAGTGACAAAATATCCTTACACAAGCCAATCATCCATAGTCAGGACAAAGTATGAAGATTCACATAAAATCCATTGGTGGCCATTTTGTGTGAACACCTTTAAATCGCATGGCTAAACTTTACGTTATATATTTGAATTATTACTGCTCCATTTAGTTTAAATACATTCATTTGTGTTTCAATTGGAACCATTAATTTTCTTTTTCCTGGCATCACCTTATATTCCCCCTAAAAACGTGCTACTGCCCCCTTAAGCTCGCCAATGTTTGCAAAATACAATTTATTCGTAATGCAGGATATCTACCATCCAAAATACATGAGCATAATAATCTCTGTGTATGTTCCAATGGTTAAAATATATTTGATCACCTCCACGTATTCAGATTACTTGTTGTTATAGGCTTGCTAGGTAATAATAATAACATATTAGTATGAAACATGTATGAACAACATTATGTAATACAAGGGGAATGTGTTTATAATTACAAATCAATAACTCATTTGGGAATAATTTCTCACGTTTTGACAACAATAAACACAATTACACTTTCTTAATGATCAATACGTGTAATGATCGTTCTGTGTTGTCAAACCATTGATTGTCGATATTCGAAATCGAATTATATTGGTCAAGGTCAAGGTCGCTCATGGTGAGCAGACGTGTCGTGATTGAGCTCTGACAATCCTAAAACTTTTTGGATGTAATATGCCACAAGTCTTCAACCAACGGAGATAATGTTTCAAAATACGGATCCATTGAGATGATGTGCTTTCCATAGGAGTGTTTTTGCATATTTACACGAAGGATTATTCATGGATGGATATGGATTGTGTTGTGTAATGAATTCATGATATCCAGGTAAGGTCTGCCATTGACACCTATTTTAGAAAGAATTATTCTACTTCAGATCATATTTTTACTTTATATGCTGTTATTCAAAAATGTCTATCACGTCGAAAACACAAAGTTTATGTAGCTTTTATCGATTTCAAAAAAGCATTCGATACTGTTGATCGTTCTAAACTATGGTACTGCCTCAAAAAAGCTGGACTACGAGGGAAGATGTTTAACATGTTAAAATCAATATATTCAAATGTCAAGTCATGTGTACGTAGTGATTATGGTGTTACTGACTTTTTCGATTGTCCATCTGGGTTGCGCCAGGGTTGCATATTGAGTCCTTTGTTATTTTCATTTTTCATTAGTGAACTATACTATGATATTGCAAGTAACGGTAAACATGGCATACAGATGTTTCCTGATATCATGGAAATCCTTATGCTTTTGTTTGCGGATGATGTTGTTTTAATGTCTGATACTGTGATTGGTTTACAAAACCAGCTAAATATATTATATAATTACTCTAAAGAATGGAAACTGTCAGTAAATTTAGCTAAAACAGACATCATAGTATTTAGAAAGGGCGGTCCTTTAAGCTGCAAAGAAAAGTGGTATTTTAATGGAGATGAACTTAATATCGTAAACGGTTATAAATATCTTGGTATAATGTTTAACTCAAATTTGAACATGGAAAAATGTGTATTAGATTTATCATTGCGTGGTAAACGAGCATTATTGCATATCATGTCTGTTTCTCACAAACTTGGAGTTTTGACACCGAATGTATTTTTTAAGTTATTTGATACTCAGATACAACCAATCCTATTGTATGGATCTGAAGTGTGGGGTATTCAAAGATATGAATGTTTAGAAAGGATTCACTTACTAGCCTGTAAAAAGTTTTTATGTGTTGGAATGTCTACTCCAAACTGTATGGTTTATGGTGAATGCGGAAGATATCCACTTTATATTAACTCACAAATAAGATGTTTAAAATACTGGTTTAAGATTCTACGTATGCCAGAACACCGCCTTCCAAAAATAGCTTACAACATGATGTTTCACCTTGATAGCATCGGCAAAATTACATGGGTATCACAGATTAGACAATTATTATTTTCTCATGGATATGGTTTTATTTGGCTCAACCAAAATGTTTGTCAGCAACAGATGTTTTTAAAAGGTTTTCGTAACGTTGCAATAAATATGTTCTATCAAGGATGGCATTCCAATATTGAAAGCAGTTCACGGTATGATTTGTATAGAAAGTTTAAGAGTTTATTAGAACCAGAAAAATATCTATCAGTCTTAACGAATAATCTTTTAAGAAAGTTATATATCAAATACAGACTTGGTTTGTTAAAACTTATGATTAACTATGGAAGATATATCTCGCTTGAGAGATCACAAAGATTATGTCCATTATGTAATGATGCTATAGAAGACGAAATACATTTTACATTTGATTGTCCGTATTATACTGAACTGAGATTGAAATATCTACCGAAACGTTTCTTCTCGATGAGGAGTGTGATAGCATTTACAGCACTTTTGTCATCAAATAATGAAGATGTCATATTGAAATTATGTTTGTTCATAAAACATGGCCTGGATCTTAGACAAAATGTGTTAAAGGGAAATTCGTAATCTATGCTTTGTGTTATGCAAAATCTTAAACTATTTTTTATATAATCCTACATATATGTGAATCCTAATTCCATTGCTATATCCATGCGCATCTCTGTAAAGATGTATATATTGTATTTATATATATATATATATATATTTGAAAATAAAATACTTCAGACGACACTTGCTGTAGATATCATTTTAATGATGACTGGATGCGTCGCAGGTCGCACCACAAAAACGCCTCCAGCAATTGTTCAAGAAAATTGTTTTGAACATGTACCAAATGATAATTATCATTTGAATGAATCTGTGCCAATAGATATTGAAAGCCATTCTATTGGACTATCATCATTGGAGGACCGGGAGGACATTTACCAGTCGAACACAAGCTTGCAAAGTGTAAATTCCCAATCATCAGTACCACAACGAGACGAGCAAAACTACCACTCATCATCCTTCTCTGGAAATACCAAGAGAAAAGGTATTTTCCAGAGTAAACTGGACTTCATAAGACGACATTTACACACACTGACAAATCAACCCACTGTATCTGTGAACCCGTCAAACACCACAAAGAAGAAAGTAGGTGCCACTCCAGACAACTACAGAGACAGACTGACAAACCAACAAAGTGTACCTGTGACCCCGTTAAAAACCCAACAAGAGAACGTAGGTGCCACTCCAGAAAACTATTTGGACAGGGTACGTTTATATCAACAACAACAACAACAACAACAGCAAGACCACCTACAAGTAAGATCAAGATCCCAGATTGAGATAGAGCCGGGAACCCCCCAATGGGAGGGTACAACTTCTTCCAGTCAAGACACAGTCCGGCAGACAAGATCTCAAACTTCAAAAAGAATACAGGGAAAAGCAATTGTGCAATCAAGCAAAACATCGGTTCATTGACTTGGGCCGACCAGGATGTGTGAACTACAATGACTCAAAGCTTAATCCCTCATAAATGGTACATTGTGCGCTAATCAAGCTGACCACTTGTCACATGTCAATTAATCAAAGTCCATTACACATTGTTACATTGTCAAGCAGACAGACAGACAGACAGACAGACAGATTTTTTATTAAAGTCTCGCCTCAACATGGTACACACATATAATAAATGCATAAGATAATATCACAGTAAAACGTTGAGCCATTCCCTAAGGAATTATGAGAGACTAATATTTCATAAAAATATACACAATAGTAAAAAAGAAATAAATATTTACGATATATACAAATTTACACTACGCTTTTTAAGAATATTAAAACAGGTTTTGGCAGATAAAAACGATACATTTGGACAGCTGAGGATAAAACTAACCTTGTCTACATCATTCATACTTAAAAAATTATCTAACAGACTTGTACATTTTGATAAAAGCTGACGTCGTTCATCAACATATAAAGGACAATTCAATAAAACATGACATTCATTTTCAATACAATCGTTACAATGAAAACAAGCATGTACTATATATTCGCCATGTTGTTAAAACTACACACTGTTGAAAAGACTTGTTAACAAGTCGAAATGCGACGCATCCAGTCATCATTAAAATGATATCTACAGCAAGTGTCGTCTGAAGTATTATATTTTCAAATCTACATTTACTTCACGTGAGACCCCTTAATCTTTATACCTATATATATATATATATATATATGTGTGTGTATATAATTGTATATGGGCCAGAGGCCTCAAGTACAATAAACTTCTTTTGACTTTTTTGACACCTATTCTCATACAACTATATCTAAACTCACATTCATCCTATGGATACACCCTCACAAACGGCGAAAAGAAATCGTGATCAAGTTTTCAGTAGCCCCGATTCTGAGACTGACTATAAACGGTTGTGTAACTTGAGTGTTGATAGTCTTCCATCCGACTCGTTTGATTCTCACATTAGTGACGTGTCAAACATGAGCGAATTAGAACAAAATGACGCTACTCAGTTTATATCACAGTTGCTAGTGGCTCTGAAAAATCCAGAGACTCTGAACGTCATTGGTAATGCCGTGGCTAATGCCATTATGCCCCCTATTAGGAAGCAATTAAACGAAGTCATCGAACAAAACAAACAACTTCAAAGTGAAATTTGTAACCTAAAACAAACAATCGTAGACAAAGATGAACAAATTGATAACCTTGCGTTATCGTTGGACAGGTTAGAACAGCATTCCCGCTCAAATAGTCTCCCTTGCTATTCAAATACATTGCGTTCATCTACCTTTTTGTCTTGAATAACATGACACTTTTTGTACTAGATATGACTATCTTACCTGTTAGTCAGTGCCATGCTTCCGTTTAAAGTTACTATAACACACATTTAGTAAACCATTATATTCAAACTAAACATAATATACTTCCATTTATCAGAAATATCCATATCCATGCTACACAGACTGCCTGTCACTGTCAACAATGCATACACGCTTGCCACAGTGTGCGCTACATGTTTCACGTGCATCACGATACTCGTGTTAAGCAGATGCTGTCAGCCTGCCACTTACTCACATCGTATAATCACACCCTGTAATACGCACCGTTGGGAGAGAGATTGTTACTGGGATTCCGGATTGTTATGGGACGGTTACGGATTGTCATGGGAATTTTCACTTTTGGTAAGAATTTAATTTGGTTAAAAAAGTGTTAATTTTATACTTTTTGGAGTCAGAATATTGCGATATTTGGTAACCATGATTAAGTGAATGTATCCAAAGACCACTTAAGCTATCATTAGTTTGTATTTTCATTTCATTTAGCAAATTCGTTGATGACATCGAAAACTTTAATATCTAAGACTGATTAAAACTCTTAGATAAACTAAATTGGACGATGTAATGTATTAAAACTTCAATTTTTCAAAACTTCATTCAATTGACATTTACAATTCCATATTCGATGAATGAAAAGGGTTATTTTAATTGTTATGATTGATGTTTATTCAGACGGGTGTAACTTTATTGTCAATGATTGTTACTGGGCTATGTTTACAGATGTTCCGGATTGTGAATGAGTACGATACGGATTGTAAAAAAACCGAAATCAACAAAAAAATGTTTTTGATGCAAAATGTAATAATATTTTGACAATAACTGGTTTCAGTTCCATCAAAAATCAAACATAATGGATACAGTGGATCTTTCTGGTCTCGAAGGGTCGGGTGTTGACACGTCCATGTTAGTGTGTATAGGGCACAACAAGAATCTGTTTCGCACACACTGCAATAAAGTATTCTGTAGACGCGATAAATTAGATGACCATATTAAAGGGATGCATAATGAAACGTGTTAAAAATGTGGAAAAGCTTTCGCTTTGGCGCCAAGACAAAAACTTACTTTATTTATACCCATAATTTACCTTTCATCACAGGGACTTGTATTGCTAATAAAAACTGTTCCTAGTAAGAATACTTGAATACTTGTGCCTTTCATAACTATGCAAATATTCTTTTTTTCGTCACGTTTTGTTTAGCTTATAACTACAACACTTCTGGTTTCTGATAATAAATGAGTTGAATTGTCAAGGTTCCCATAGTTACTAGAAATTCGTATATTATAAGTAATCATGTAAGTTTTTTTTATAAAAACTTCGAAAATATAGGTCCATGACATATAAAAACATATTTTGTCCTTTGAATACTGAGCTTTGATTTTTATTATTTGTTTAGTTGTCATAAGGGTGCCTGTGAGCTGCATGGCACTTTTAAAAAACATTTTTGTATGGTAATGGCTTATTATAGGTGTTTGACATATAACAATTGCCCCTAAACTACGGGGCAAAGTGCACCGCCTTTGTCGAAATACATTTTCGTTAATATCTCTTTATGTAGGCATGGTAGGTTAAAAAGCATTTATCATACAATAGTTTATCTGATGAGAATTAGAGACATGCTGCAAGTTGCATTCTAAACATGTTAATATGCCCAGAAAACAGTTTATATGTTAGGGGGCGCTCTTTGTCCTGGTCTCCCCTAGTTATCGCCAGTTCTGTCGATATGTCCTAAATCTTAAACTTGCAAAGCAGACCTCTCAAACATTAAAGACATAGCTGATGTGTAGAAAGATGTGCCTTTTGGAATTTCAACTTCTTTTGATGTACATTCTAACGTTTTTACTAAGAATTGTGTTTCTTGAACATAAATTCTCAGGAATTTTACTATGCCAATTCTATTTAAAAAAGATTTTGCAAATTTTCTCACTTACATATATAACATATTAATTCTGAAATATTTGGAACCAGTGGGGTATATTATCTTCTGATGACGCTAGTTAATTTTGGCATATGGCAGCAATTTTGTGCTCAAATGTCTTGTGATGTTGCATTCATATTTCACTTAACTTGTTCGACTTTGCAGCAGTGGCATGCTGGAGCTTACTAAATCGTTTTCGCGATCAAGGTTTTGATCAAAGAAATATTCTTATCAAAGTTATCATCCTTTGTTTCACATCTGTGGCATTTCTCTGCAAAAAAAACGATTTAATTTGAACTCGTTGTTTAGAATACACCAGAATACTATGCTGTTATTTGCCAAACATCCCTTCATAATCCGTAGCAAAAATGTGCTTGCTCAGTAGTAATCCGGAAAAGCATCATGTAACAATCCGTTGTAATAAAATTATACCCCTCTCTCTGGAAAATTACAATAACTTTTTTGTCAAGGGCATTATTTCACATTTGTTCGACCTATCATTTAAAACAATCATTTATGTAAAAACGGAATTACTTTTTTTTGCGTAAACATCGTTCAATTAAAAAAACAAGAACGCTTTATGATGTCAAGGTAGTTATTTTGGACCAATATTCAGGACGCCAACAGTGTTTACTTTGCTCAATGTAGATTTCTATGCGTAATGAATGAACAAATCTATAGACATATTATGTTAGAACCTACGAACAGTGTCAATTGGGATTAAACATGAATTCTTACTACTGTAGCGATCATTAAATATGCCATGCATGGCACAACAGTTCCCATGACAATCCGTAACCGTCCCATAACAATCCGGAATCCCAGTAACAATCTTTCTCCCAACGGTGCGTATTACAGGGTGTGATAATATCACTTGCAAACATGTATTCTCCATATGCCTTCAGCCGATAACAATATATCACCTCTCTTTCTTTCCCTTATTATCAAAGTCTCCACATCATTCATCAAACGAGATGTTTTCTCCTCTTCTCCTTTTTTTCCTCTCATTTTTATTTCCCTCAATCAATCATCACATATCTTACTTCACATTCAAGCCTCCGTCTTTGAGTACACTTGATTTTTGTTCCCAAAACTTTGATCTTGCCTTATGTATTTCATATCTAAGCGACTACAATAAGGACGTAATGCCAAAGGTTAATTTATTGAATACATTTATCTTTCATAACCATTCCACAAAGTTGTTCGAACCCACCCATCCTAACTCATACATTTTTCTCTATGACAATGATTGATATCATGCAGTACAGACAAGCGGTGGGTTCGTTTGCTTGTCATATCTTAAGCAAATCTGCCTTTAAATCAAGAAAAGAGTGCTATCTTTTTTCAGTATTATGTATTTATAACAATCACATTTCATTGCTTGTCACTTTATTACTATTGATCTGCGGTGATGTTCACCCTAACCCAGGACCACTGCACACATCGGATCTTAAAATAATTCACTTGAATGTACGAAGTCTAAGAGAAAAACTAGATATACTTCATGCTGAACTAGAATCGTATGACGTTATTTGTATCACAGAATCGTGGTTACATAGTGGTATCAATACTTGTGACATAAAGATTCCAGGTTACCATTTACCAATACGAAAAGATAGACAGACAAGAGGAGGAGGGGTAGCAGTATATATTAAAACGTATTTGACCTTCGAGTCCATGGACAATTTAGACTTACCCGCGCTTGAGGCGCTGTGGGTTAAAATACGATGTAAAAATCGCAACTATTTAATAGGAACATTTTATAGGGCAGACAGAAGTGATGCATACTGGGATCTAATAGATGAATCAATCACTAATGCTATTGATCTTGGTTTGTTTACAATAATAACCGGTGACTTCAATGAAGACATTTTTACAACAAAGTCAAATAGAATAGAACAAATAAAGCTGTTGAATGGATTGTCGCAAATCATTACCGATCCTACTAGGATCACGCCTAACTCTAGTACCCTGATTGATCTTGTTTTTGTTTCACATGTTGGCCTTGTACTAGACTCTGGTGTCCTTGACCCTATATGTAGTGATCACTGTCCTGTACATGTTACTCTTAAAGAAAAAGTCCCCAAATCAGTCACTTACAAAAGAAAAATCTATGATTATAGTTTAGCTGACATTGATAACCTTAGTGAGGATCTTAGTTCCCTTGATTGGAATAGAATATTCTCTACTACCAACATTAACCATGTAGCAAGCCTACTAACCACCACCATTTTAAACCTATGTAATAAATATGTACCTAACAAAGTTGTTACTATAAGACCAAACGATGCACCATGGATGAACAAAGAAACGCGGAATCTGATCCGTAAACGCAATCGTTGCCATAAAACGGCTAAACGGCGAAACTCACCCTCTGAATGGGCCAAATTTAGACTGTATAGAAATAAAGCCACATCGTCAGTAAGGGCTGCAAAAAAACTATACACTGACAAAATTGATCAAATATTAAACGAAAAACATGGAACAAAAATCTGGTGGCGTCTTATAAAAAATTTCAATAAAAGCAAAAGCGTATCAACATCTTTTCCTCCTGTTCTCCATGATAATAATTTGTATGAGGATAGTACCGAAATTGCTAACATAATGAATGAATACTTTACAAATCAAACTAAAGTTCCATATCCCGAAAAACAAATTGAAGACATTATTTCTGACACCAACTTTCCGTTATGCGACCTGCATCTTACTACACATGAAGTTCATGATATTCTTGCCTCAGTAGATACAACTAAGGCAACTGGCCCAGATGAACCAGCAATAAATTCCTTAAAATGACTGCAAAGCCTTTAGCCGCCCCTCTAACTGAAGTGTTTAACCTCTCACTGATTGAAGCAACATTTCCGCAATGTTGGAAAGAAGCCTCTGTTGTCCCTATACACAAGAAAGGTAGTATCAACGAATGCTCAAATTACAGACCCGTTGCATTAATAAGTTGTCTAGCAAAAGTTTTTGAAAAGTGTGTTTTTAAACATGTATTTAATTACCTTAGGGATAATGAAATACTGACAAATCTTCAATCTGGTTTCACACCAGGAGATTCCACTGTTAATCAACTGACGTACTTATATGATTTTATAGCTGGAGCAGTAGACAAAGGTAAAGAAATTAGAGCTGTTTTCTGTGATGTAAGTAAAGCTTTCGATAGAGTTTGGCATAAAGGTATTATACATAAGCTATACAAATATGGTATTCAGGGTAATTTATTGAAATGGTTTGAGAGTTATCTAGAAAATAGAAATCAGTGTGTTGTTATTAATGAATTCTGTTCAGATAAAAGGGATTTTTTTGCCGGTGTGCCCCAGGGCTCTGTACTGGGGCCGCTTCTATTCATTATATACATAAATGATATTGTCGAAGGTATAAACTGTAACATACGCCTTTTCGCTGATGATACATCGTTATACGCGATAATCGGTGACCCCGTAGAAACGGCGACCGACATATAAATTCAGATTTAAAGCGAATTGCTGAATGGGCAGATAAATGGCAAGTGGCATTTAACCCGAATAAGACCGAATCTATTCGCTTTACCCGAAAGATACACCCACTTCCCATGCCTGACTTAATTATGCACGATAACATCATAGATTCAGTACAAAGTCACAAACATTTGGGTCTAACTCTTCAGCATGACTGCTCTTGGAATGAACAAATAAACGACACTATAAACAAAGTTGCACCAATGGTAAACTGTCTTAGAAGTCTTAAATACCGTTTAAATCGAAAAACATTGGAAACCATGTACAAACAGTTCATTCTCCCTCCTTTTGACTATTGTAGTCACATTTGGGATAATTGCTCAAAACAGCAAGCAGATGCACTTGAAAAGCTTAACCTTGATGCTCTGAGAACCATATGTGGCGCCGTTCGCGGCACCAGCCATAATAAGATATACAAGGAAACCAATTGTAAATCATTATGCCACAGAAGATTCATTCATAAATTGACTTTCTTTTACAAAATGATCAACAACCTTACACCAAACTATCTAAGCAATCTTGTACCTCCAAAATTGTCAGATGTTGTTACTTACAATCTTCGTGATATCACAAAACTTCGGACCATCAACTGTAAAACTACAAATTATGCCAGATCGTTCTTACCGGACACAATCAAATTATGGAACTCTTAACGCCCGAAGTCAGAGACTCGCCATCATTATCAAGCTTTAAAAATGAACTTCTAAAGGATACCGACACATACAGCCATTTTGATTTCAATTACGGTACACGATCTTGTCAAATTTCACACTCTCGACTCAGGCTTGAATGCAGTGACCTAAATGCTCATAAATACGAAAGATTTATTTCTCAAACACCCGACTGCTCGTGCGGCTTCAATTATGAAGATTCATACCACTACTTCTTTTTATGTCCTCTTTACAGTGATATAAGGGAAAACATGTTCTTCTACAAAAATAGATATGATCTAAAGTCTGTTTTATTTGGAAACTGAAATTGTTCCCCATGCAGAAATAAGGAACTTTTAATCTCAGTACACTCTTTTATAGATTTAACAGGCAGATTTGATCATTGACCACTGAGATGATGGATGTTGTATCTATTTATAAATCATATTGGCATCTGTCCATCTTTTTAGAATATTGTTCTTATCATTGTACGCATGCTATTTTGTAATTTCAATCTTGACTGTACTATTAATGGCTTGTGTAAAAAAAAAAAACTCTTATCAACTGTAAATTCACCATGTCACATTTGTCATACATGTATTCTGGAGCGGTATTCAGATAAGCTATTGCTTGTTTACCAATCCAGTTCTTCTAAAGAAATAAATATGTTTAAACCAATTATATTGGTCAATCGGTGTATTCCACTTAACCAATTGCATACATCACAACCAAACCTGTTTAATAATTTGTAACCGTATTAACATTGTTATATTTGTAATCAAAGCTGCCAAAGTTGATACCCATCGAACGCAAATACGCTAGTTGTGACACGGTGTAAATCCTACACGCGTAATGATTACGTTACGGAAAGCGGGTTCGTTAAATGCTATGCCCTTTCTACAAGGGGTACTGTGCTTTGGGCGTCGAAATAAGTATGTTATTGTTGATTAAACAATCTAAATATGATATCAAAATTTCGACGATTTTTTTTCTACAAAGTGATGTATTTCTTTTCAGCCTGAACCGCATGCCAGTATGAAACAGCATCTTAAAATATGATTTGAAATTTTGTGTTGAAAAGAACTTGGAAAAAATAATAATTTAGAAGTATTTTATTAGAACCGCCTTCTCAAATAACGTTATGGATAAAGTATATAGCTGTCTATAAATTAAAGAAATGGCCATTAGAATTGCGTAAAATATCATGTTTTGAGATCAAAGGAAACATAATATGTTTTTCTGTTTTCCTTTGATGTGTTTCAATTTAGTAGAAGAGTAAACAAGTCACCAAAGCCTTTGTGATATTCATATGATATTGTTAGATTTGTCACATGATTGAAGAAAACGGATTTAACGGCACTTTTTCAAACTGTAGGTAACATACACTCAGGGGCAAAAGAAACGATACCATATAAAATACATGATAGGTCAAGCTACGAGTGATATTTACGGCTGAATATGTGTTAATTTGTTTCTTCAAGAGCTAACTGAACTAAGTTTTTAATTTCAAAATTATATCTGTTAACGCTTTTGATATATTGTTGAAATACAGGCCTTTCAAAAAACGCCGTTTTAAAATCTCCTTAACTAGACGAGAAATGAAAGAGAAAATGACCCTTTTTCTTGTTTTTAAACTAACATACAGGCAAAATGCGTGAAGAAATTAACTTCTACCCGGGTTTTTTATATTGATAACATCTTATATTTTTAAGATTTTTACATTTCATAATTTTTTTATTCCAATTTAAAAGATTATGACCAGAAATAACATTTAAAAAGCTGTTTTCTGACCCCTCGTGTATTTGAACAGTCATACAGTTATAAATATCATACTTTGATGTTTGAAATTCTTAGTACTTCTTCACAACTTATTTGTCTATCACAAGGGTTCGTAGTCGCATTTCATTTACAACAGGATTTTGTTCTGTACTCTTTTTGAAAGTTGGTATCGTTTCTTTTGCCCCTGAGTGTATTTTACTAAGTTGACTCAAGTTCGTACGATGTCTTTTGTCAAACAAATATCTGATATTTATACATATATAAATATATAAAACATAAATGTGGAAGGTTTATGAAGCAACATGACCTTATAGCTGAGCTAAACTACCAATGTGCATTATGTTTTTTATCCTACCTGTTTATAAATCAACTTGTCACATAGCGTCAATTAGAAAACCTTAAATATTGTTCCATGAATAAACATAATTATGTAATAAACCTACCTGGTCAACCACGTGAAGGTATTTATGGAATAGTATCCCAAAAGGTTGCTTAATGATTAATCTCAAATCTTCTGTTACTAAAAATACTGAAAAATATTGATTTTTAATGAATTCGTTGATGAATAACAAACAAGATTCTTTATATCACAACCAAGATCGACAAATGGTTGGTCAAGTTGTCATTGGCCTTCATTATTCTGAAACACTTTACTTTCTGATAATGCAAGGTTTACACCATACGTGACATGGAGTTTGAAGATCTCGGAAAAAACATTTCCTCTATTATATTTGATTATGGAAACAGGTCAAAATAATTATGAATATCCTAACCCTAATTATTAAATCTAGAAAAATCTAGTTTTGGATTTATGGTGTATTGAATTTGGGGTGGCTTGTTTGCTTCCAATTTATTAACCATGGGTTAGTTTAACCAATACAAATGAAGTTATGTACAACTGTGGAAATACACGTTAACCTATTTTTTACGTTAACCCGGCCATTAGTCTAACTCTTATATAATGATCATTGACTTTTCATAATACAGGCTATTCATCAATGAAAACTTTACGATACATAAATCATTTTATAATCAGTGCTAACATTAAAAGTATTTTCCTGATTTACCAGTATCATGTTAAACGATTCAAAGTATTACACTTTATCATTTTGAGCAACCGAATACTTTGAGATATCTACACCATCAACATAGGTTTCATTAATAAAAATGTAACGTTTTGTTAATATGACTATACAAGCAAAATCTAAATAAAAAAAATTAATAGTTTAATCTACATAAATAGAACTGCACTTATAAAGGACCGCCATGTATATCAACAGAGCTGTCATCCCAACGAGAGCAGATTTTGCTGACTGTACAAAAATTGGAATCGTTAAATCAACAAGTGTAACACAATACCAACACTTTGTTGCAGAGAGAGTATTATCAGATACCTTCAAAGATATCACAACTGTTTCGCCATATCGTTATTTCACTTCAAACGATACCTTAAATGGAAACTAAAGTTTTGCACTTTTCTGGCGACTTATCTAAATATCATAAGCATCATAACATAAGCAGAACAAGCTTTCAAGATTGATTTTGAGAATGTATTTTTAAAGGGGCAGTAGCACGTTTTTAGGGGAAATATAAGGTGATGTCGGGAAAATGAAAATGAATGGTTCCAATTGAAAGACAATGTATTTAAACTAAATGGAGCAGCAATAATTCAAATATATAACGTAAAGGTTAGCCATTCGATGCCTTTTTCTTACACAAAATGAATTAAAGGTGTTCACAAAAAATGGCCGCCAGTGGATTTTGTGTGAATCTTCATACTTTGTCCTCTGACTATGGATTATTGACTTGTGTAATGAGATTTTTGACACTGTCAAAATAATACATTTAACATTAACTTACAATTATCAGTGAAAATTTTAAAATATGAAATTATCCAAAAACGTGCTACTGCCCCTTAAACGAACATTCCTTGGTCAACATAAGGTTGTTTTAGTTCAGCGTCAAGTTATTAAAAGGCACGATGGTATCATTGAGTGTCTGACTCACTACTTGTCAAAAAGATCCCTTTATAACTTCTTTGAAATGGCATATGATAAGAGGCTTAAAGACGAGAAAGTAAAGTTGCCAAAAATGTTTTTTTCAAAATTACCGTATCCCGAATTACTGTTCTCCTCTCACATAGGCAACCCAGTCGTATTACTTTGATCAAGCCGCTGTTCGAATTGGACTACTTTGTGCTTTGCCGCAGTTAACCCTGGCGGAAAAACATTTGCACCATAAACACCTTTAACATTTTTTTAGCAAATGACAAAACTTCTATAGAAGGGCTTATCACTATGCCTTTTCCATGATTCATAACTCAAAATGATGATTTAGGTCAGCGTCGCTGATTGCACAACTACCTTTGATTGCATCCAATCAGGCCTTTCCCTTTCTATCCCCAAAACTCGGCTAATTAGAACAGAGGTATCAAAGTAAAACGACTGGGCTGCTTTGAAATTGTCTACAAAGGAGACAGCTTAAAATACGATTTCACCTGGGAGTCGGTTCTCGCTTGTAAAGCATTTGATGTATAAAACTATGTTGCTATAGATAACCCCTTGGTAATATCATACTATTGTACTGTCAGACATGAAGAGAAAAGCAGAGATCTCCAATCCTTCAGGGGAGACTATGATACTTAAGGGAGAACTGCACTTACATGCTTGGAAACAGGAAAACACTTGTTTGACGCCGGTCAGTCACCAGGGAGACACGCCAAAAGCAGGAATCTGATTAGGTACAACTTGTGGGAATAGAAGTTGGATGATAAGTGATGATTTATCAACCTACGCAGCAAACAATGTTAATGTACCTTTTAACATATTTCATCTTACAGTTTTAATGAATATGATTACCATATTTATATCGGTAACGTAGTGTTATCATAAGAACCTTTTTCGATTGGTTGCTGATTGATGGATGCCTTCCTTTGTAGCCGACTTTTCACGTCATACAATTGTTCGTCCCATCCAAACACATTCTCTCCCCACAGAGGCAAATCAAGTCATGTTTATTTAGCCTCTGTTCTATTACGCCAAAATCCGTGGGTTCCGGCAGTTTCCCCTGGCGGAAAAAACCCGCATCACAATCCATTTGAATTTCTTTATCAAATGACAACGCTTCTCGCATGGAAAGGGTGGTTCATATCACGATGCTTTTGCCTTGATTCAGTACTAGCCAAAACGATGATTTGAGAACAGCGTCGCTGATTGCACAACTAACTTTGATTGCCTCCAATCAGGCATCTCCCATTCTATCCCACAAAGTCGGCGTAATATAACAGAGGCTGTATCAACATGATTTGATCTGCCTCTGTGGGGAGAGAATGATCCAAACAGTGCTTCTCTGTGATGAGTTGTCGTATGACGTACAGATGGTGTTACAAACATACTTGTTCCTAGTTGAGATCCCGATCAGCTGTTTTCGTGGATATCAATATGAGATAACCCTCGTTCCGGTTTCCTCAATACAAATGTGCATTGTAATATCATTCTTTATTCTACTGTGTATTTGGAGTATGCTCAAGTAATAAATTATTGAATCATATCATACTTCTTACCAAGAGATATATCCATATTCAAGAGAAATATACTCTCTTTCAAAGTTTAATAAGGCTCTTGAGGGAAACCTTCACAATAGAAATATCATATTTCTAGAACAATAACACAATTAATACTTTCAATGTGAAGTTGAAACAATTATCAGACTTACTGTTGGAAAATAGTAATTTACATATGGTACCTAATGAAGCACCATAAAATACCCCTCAGTATCATGTAACCCTCTTCCTCACTTACTACTTGTTTACTCATATTATACTCTTTGCTAGTATTGTATTGAATTGATATACCTTTGTGTAATTACTGTATTGTCTGATCTATGTTGAATGATTTATATACTATGAATTGAAATGGAATATAAAAAATGAATTAAAAAACTCTCGTTCCGGTTTCTGTATCAAATGGAACACCTTTTCAATTGCATTTCTAGCATTATTTGCACACTCTACATTCTCTCCCCACAGAGGCAGATCAAGTCATGAAATGTTGATACAGCCTCTTTTCTTTTACACCGATATCCTCGGGTTCCCGTATTTTCCCCTGGCGGACAAAATTTACACTACAATCCATTTGAATTCAATTTATCAAATGACAACGCTTCCCGTAGGGATAGGGTGGTTCATATCACAATGCCTTTGCCATGATTCAGTATCCAAATAGATGGTTTAAGAACAGCGTCGCTGATCGCACAACCGAACTTTGATTGCCTCCAATCAGACATCTCCCATTCTATCCCACAAAGTCGGCGTAATACAACAGAGGCTGTATCAACATCTCATGATTTTAAATGAAAAAAAAGGCCATTTATGTAGTGACTTCAGGGGGTGACTAATATTTTTGTCTGCTCTTTTGCAGACTTCGAATTTAAGTAAAAAAGTAGGAAAACGTAAATCGTTTTTGGAATATGACTTAGAAATAACAAAAAGTTTAAGACAAAACTTGTTATTCGAACTTTAGTGATTTTTTAGTCTTTAGTCTTTCTTCTGAAAAATGGATAAGTTCTAAAACATCCTTTAAAAACAATAAAACTCAGTTGATGTTTGAAGTGTCCAGATGATATCAAATTTGAGTTTAGCTAGTAATGCCAACAACCAGTTTCTTGCATAAACATTTATATATACACATTCTATTCCAAAACATGTTCAATTGGACATTTTCTCCTTCCACTGAGATAGTTTAAAACACATTTGCCCTCTGTGGTTCGCAGCATTTCGCATTTCATAAATCCCCTGTGTGATAAGAGAGACGTAATGTCCCGTTTTCTGTCAGACCTTACCTAACTGCCTATCATTCAAGTCTTTGGGGACCTTCAGCCAAATAACTACTTAAGCAACAGGTTCGATGAATACCACTTTTCGTTATTTTCTACGAATAATTCAGAAACATACATGTATATTATATTTTGTTCTTGTTATTAATGTCTATTCAGTTTCATTTGTAATTTTAACAGAAATCAGAATACGTTGCAGGGATGTGGTAAAATGTAATTTAGATTTTGATTAAAAGATCGCAGTCAATGTCACAAGAGTGAAAATATGATATAACAGTAAGGAAGGTTCACCCCCTGGCGCTTACACTTAAGAGCATTATTAAAATTCAAGAACTTATTGGTAAATCTTAAAGTTTTCACCATTTTGAAGATTTTCTATTTATTTTAGAATATAGAATATAGAATCATCTTTGTTCATTAACAATTCAATGTCAGCAAGGGTCACATTTACCGTTTTCAGGTGCTCAGTTTAATTTATCAAGGTCATTAACATCCTGCTTCATCAGCGTATATGTCTCCGCTAATGCTACAACCTATCCCCTGATATCCTCCTATAGTCTTCTGTCGTATCGCTGACGGGTGGTTGCTCAGCGCTACTGACGACTGATTCAGTCCTGAAATTATAAACCACGCAGTAAAAGAAAGTAGAGATTCGTAAAATCAATTTAAAAAAACTTCCAGAAAGGGTGGACAAAATTTGTTCACAAAATCATTTTGTGAGTATACGATACGGTAGTAATCACATCGATGAACGAATCATCAGTCATAGTACATTTACGCATATTCAACTGTTGAAAGGTGCAGTTTTTTTGATAAACATTTAGAACTATGAAGACTAATTCAATCGGTGACAATCCTTGAGATTACCGTTAAGCTATCGAGTTCAATGGTGCAATCGTCAATGTTAATTGAAGGGTTTTTTGTAGACGTGTGTCTGCGGGGCATTTCAATAGTTGAAATTTCATCAGAGTATTTTCTCCTGTTGCTTGGGTACAGTCAGAATGATGGAGGAAGTTAGATAGATTGTAGCTTAACGAAAGCGTTTTGGAATCTTAGTTCAATAATAGAAATAGTGAGGATGTTTATATCACGCTAATTTCAGGTACTAATACCTGCTAAAAACGCCCCTAATCACTCCCCTGATGGATTTGTACTTTCCAAACTGATATCAAGCGCTTAGTGTGACCATTTAGGTTCGTTTATTCTATTTTTCAGGTTCCCATCTTAAAAGCTGTGTGAAATGAGTGCAATGTGGATGAAGTACCTTGCCTAGGGACACAACATTAACTAGGACCCAGGGCACAAATGTATATGGGATTCGAACCCGGGACTTTGGCGTGAGAGGTCAACTTGCCAACCACTACACCACCGTGTTCCACACAGGAGCAGGTATAATGTGTTCTTGCAATCCTGATTAACATCGATCAATAGAAGTTATGCTTCCCTTGTGTTACTTTGCATGGTCACATGATTGTTAATTTTCACGTTTTCTAATGAACAGAATACAACAGATTGAGTTAAAAGTTCCCTTTGTATCCAAATGTTATTGTTTGTACATGCATGTAATTAGTTTTTCTCAATCCTAAATGTTTACAGAAGTCTCCGCTCTTATTGTTGGCCAGGTCCGTATAATAATGAAATTCTCTTTAGCATCAAGGACTTTCGTGATTGCAGTAAAACACAATGTATACTTTACTGTCGATGTCACTGCGACCATTGTATATTTGTTCGTACATGTATATTATACGCGTACCTATAGGTATTTCTAGCTTATAACTTATGATATATGTAAAGATGGTAGGTCCGAATTATTTTTGCGTTGGCCTCTATCAGCGATTCTGCATTAGTTATTCAGTGTTTACTATTGCACACATTTATGTATTATTTCTACTGCAATGCACTTTCATACCATTTCTTGTTGTCTCATTGAGTAACGAAAATCTTGATATCTGACGATATGATAAGCAAAGGGTCATAACTTTATAAGATTAGACTTGAAATGCATTCAGAATATATCTTAAATGATAACACCTTTTATATTCTAAAGTATTCTTAAGACTGCCATTTTTAGAAAATAAAACGTTAAATTTGCATATTCAGTATTCTTATATTGGTATGTGAATGAGTATGTAGAATAGCTACGATAGTACAGCAGTGGTTAACATTCAAGTCAGCAGGTTAGCAGTTTTGTAAATCAATAACTACGAAAAATGGTATTCAACTCCTTTGTGCGACTCATATGTAATAGAAAACATTTGAAACAAATTAATGTCAAAACAAAAATATACTATAGTGGCCTGACTAGACAGGGGAGACAAAATATTGTCTTTCACATTTTTTGAAATTTTACGAATATTTACTAGTCCTCCTTTACGCTTTTCATTTTCATTTTTTCCCAGTCAACTCTAGACCATCAAGACTGTATTATAGTCACTACAGCTGCATATCAAAAGTTTGTTCACCTGCTTGTGATCTTAGTGCAAATATCATGTAGTTTGGGTTTCGTTTTGACGTTGTTAAAATAACTCCAGGACCACTTATAGAAGATCATCAATTGTCCATGTGTAAAATACCCATTCGCAAACCATATTTCGGGATCGTTTTGTCACTGGTGCTGAATGTCGATATTTGGCATTGTTAAATAGACAGATAGGGTCATATTTGGGAAATTCGGATTTTCTTAAATTTTGATTAAAATCATCCATGTAAACTTTGTAGGAAAAATATAAGCACAGTTATGTTGCCGTAAAGCAAAGGAACACTTATGAATAAAGATAAAACTGTTGATCACTTATGAAGGATTTTGTAGAGCAAAATAAAAATCAGTGTTTTCGAAATATTGACCCCTGGTCATTTCAATGACCTGCCAAATTTGTTACAGCTATTTGCTAAGTATGACATACGAACATGTCAACGGAAACTGAATCGTAACTTATGCAGCGAAATTTCATCGTTATCGGTTTCCTTTTCACAATGATATGATGTCTCAAAGACGTTACAAATTACATCATATTTGCATTAGAATACGAAGGTAAGTGAACAAACTTAAGATACGCAGCTGTACGTGGGTTGTTTTGGTAATATATTCAAAACTATAACAATAATCTGGTCATAAAGGTTCGACTACAGCAGTAAATTATCATTTATAGTTAACAAACATCGTACAATGACAAAAGTAAGTTTTGAAATCATGATCGAAAACCGGACAATGACGCATGTCAACAATTCTAACGTCAATAATCTCCCCTTAGAAACAAGAAACTGTCCATGTATTTCTCATTAAAACGTAATCTTGAAATAAACACATCAGAAGTAGCATCAGAACATCAACAGGAAATAGGGTTGTTAATATTTTACAAACTAGTTTTAGATATACATGTAGTCAATTAAATAACGATTTATTTAGAAAAGGTTTAGTCAGCGATCACAGCCTGTAGAACTCCATGTGAAAATGCTATGATCATAATTTTGTTTGTCAATTATTTAAAGTTATGCGTCGCATGTTATTAGGTAATATACTTAATATTACCTTAATAAGAGTGGCCTTAGACATCAGTTTAGTTCATAATGGCAATCCAGAACTACTAAATCGTGAAAACGAGGTCATATGTAAACATGTACATATATATATATATTATATAGCAAAATTATTAAGTGTGCCTTTTAATTACACCTCTCTTATCCTTTACTTCAGTTCTCTGTATTTTATCTTTTTTATTATATGGTTTCATTCTTAGTGTATACATAAAGTAAATGTGCCCTGAAAATACCGTGGATAGGGATTAATAAGTTGGAAAACTTAGGTGAATAAAATATGCTTAAATCAGTTCAATAACTCTTACATGATTTTGGAAATTTATCTTAAAGGGGCAGTAGCACGTTTTTTGATAATTTTATATTTTAAAATTTTCAGTGATAATTGTAATTTAATGTTAAATGTATTATTTTGACAGTGTCAAAAATGTCATTACACCAGTGTATAAAATAGATTTGAAACCTAGCCTGTCCTGAAAATTAATTGGTCAATTCATAAGGGAAAAATAAAGACAAAAATTGAAAAGTAACCAGTCCTGACCAAAAAGTAACCAGTCCTGTCAAAAAGTAGCCAGTCAAGGACTGGCGGACAGGCTATATTTTAAACACTGATTACACAAGTCAATCATCCATAGTTGGAGGACAAAGTATGAAGATTCACATAAAATACATAGGCCGCCATTTTTGTGTGAACACCTTTAATTCATTTTCTGTAAGAAAAAGGAATCGCATGGCTAAACTTTACGTTATATATTTGAATTATTACTGCTCCATTTAGTTTAAGTACATTGTCTTTCAATTGGAACCATTAATTTTCATTTTCCTGACATCACCCAATATTCTCCCTGAAAACGTGCTACTGCCCCTTTAAGCAATTAGAAGGACATTTACGAGTTGAAAGTGTCGGTAGGTTATAAATCACTATTAATCATATAAATCTGACGTATGAGTTTGTCACCCAAAATATATATTGCATTTTAACGATTTTCATTGAAAACAATTATTTTGAATATAATTGTCATTTGGGGAATGAGATATGTTAAATGTCATATTATGAATTATGCCATATGCACTGTACCATCGTATATAAGCAAAACAGTGTGTAATTTTAAAAAAAGGAGTGACTCTTTAAAGGCTAATAACAGTCATATATCATAACTAAAGATCGGCGTGCGACACAACCGCTACTTAACTACCCACCCTCAGGTAATAAAACCTAATATATTGGTCTTGTAACCAACTACTGTAATTTGTGATTGACAGATTTATCTCTCAGTTGTGTCAAATGTCAAGATGACCTTGTATGCTTAACACGATACGTCGGGTTTACTTGCCTGTATTGTATATGATATCTATATTTATATGGTATCACATTTACTCCTCAAGAAAATAATTTAATCCGTAGTGTTGACTTACTCATTAGTAGGCAATATAAATGTAAATGTTTTATTTCTTAAAAGAGCAGAAGCACAGGTTTTATAAAAGCTTTTAAAATTCTCAAATACAGAATAATTTATGCCAATTGAATTCTCTTCTGACATCTCAAACTCGAACTGGTTATCCGTAGTCGTAGAAAAAACAATCGTATATCAAGCGAAAACATGCTGACAAACAGTTTAGTGTTAACACCTTTTACTCAATTGAGAAATGGATTCGTGTATAGCTTAACTGAACATGGTATACTCTTTGTAGAACTGGTATTTTCTATGAAAATCATAGTCTTGGGCAAAAATGAGGACGCACAGTGTTTAATTACTAACTATTTGAACTTTTTTTTATTTCTTTAATCGTGATACAGTAAAACACATTTTCAAAGATCATGTTTTTGAAAAAAATAATAGCATTGCGTATAAATTTAAGAATAATAATATGCGAGGAATTACATATTATCTGTCCCAGGTAGATTGTTGTGATAATTTCGAGCTTTAGCGAGGAATTTATCACAATTATCCACGAGGGACAGCTAAACCGTAATTCCGAGCTTCGAAGCACAATTTTCAAGTCCTGATTTGTTTTCTTATTGTGTTTTCATTTTCATATTCCTGAAGAAGAGTATCGTTTACATCAACAAATCTTTTGGTCACAGGTAAACAGGTAGATGACAGCATATGTACTCTTTGTGATTTAAATGATATTGGTGATGAATTTCATTTCATATTTTTATGTTTGAAATTAGAATTGGAAAGAAAAAGTATATTCACAAATATATTTACACCAGACCAAATATGTACAAAATGAACACTCTGTTTAAAACCAACAAACTATAGGAACAAGTAAAAAGTAGTTACGTCAACCATTCGATCTCGAGTTATTTTTAGAAAAACTGTAATTACTATGACCATAATGGAAACTTTAATACCCGGAAGAATCATGCCCACTTAGTTGAGAATATAGATTATAGCACTTTAAAGATATACTAGTTATTGGTCCTCTCTGAATACACAAGAAAGACTCCGATGTGACTCACCCTTTGAGCAACTCAAATGTTTCAACGTTACAATGTTATTTAATAAAGTACGAAAGAATCATGTATATATTATATATATATTAATGTCATATGTATCTTAAGTGAAATACTATCGAGTGTAATTATTCATGTACTACTGATTTCATATCATCTTAATCATTTAAAGGGACATTCCTATCAGGGTATTTTTTATATTGAAACGAAATGCAGTGGGGTATTGTAGTTAAAGGGGCAGTAGCACGTTTTTAGGGGAAATATAAGGTGATGTCAGGAAAATGAAAAATTAATGGTTCCAACTGAAAGACAATGTATTAAAACTAAATAGAGCAGTAATAACCTAAAAATTTAAGATACAGTTTAGCCATAAGATTCCTTTTTCTTAAACAAAATGAATTAAAGGTGTTCACATAAAATGGCCGCCAATGGACTTTATGTGAATCTTCATACTTTGTCCTCTGACTATGGATGATTGGCTTGTGAAATGAGGTTGTTGACACTATCAAAATAATACATTTAACATTAACGTACAATTGTCAGTGAAATTTTTAAAATATAAAATAATGAAAAACGTGCTACTGCCCCTTTAATACATGTTATGTTATAAGTGCATGATTGTAACATAGCCAAGTTGAAACATGTTACCAAGTGAAATAGTTAATTTATACTTGACAGCACGATTAAGAAAATCGTTTACTCGTTCTAAATACATCAACAAGAAGAAGGAAAACCAGTCATCGGCGCAACGACTGAGAAGAGCCGTGTTACGGCAAAACTATGCATTGTTTTTGACTTTTGACATAAAACATTTATAAATGTGAGCATATTCTTTGAAAAATGTGCATTTTAGACAATACATTACCTGTTTCAAAACGTTACCCTTTACATTGTATAAATACTTATACACCTGATAGATAAATATAAAGATAACGGGAGAGGTCAATTTTGTTGTAGCAAATAAGAGAAAATGTAAAAAGACCGATAGATGATATATCTCACTATGTTGATATATAGAAATAAATTGAAAATAGCTTGAAGGATTATTAATAATGAACATCTAACCGACTGAATTTACAGAGTAAATATTTTACCATTGCTACATGTGAAGGGTTAGTACGTAAGTGTTTGAGATAACCTACCCAATTTACAGAGTAAACCTTTTACCATGGTTGCTAAATGTACATGTGAAGGCTTAGTACCTAAGTGTTTGAGATAACCTACTGAATTTACAGAAAATCGTTTATCATTGCTACATGTGAAGGCTTAGTACGTAAGTGTTTGGGAAAACCAACATACGTAACGGCATTAAACATTTAACTAAAATTAAGGCAAGGGTAAACACCTATAGAAATGTATCGACGAGTAAACGCTATTGACGAAAGAAGGGATATAGCCGCCCAAAGGGTGTGAATATATATATGCACTAATCTTCTATCATGTCACTTCAACTATCTTTCATAGTCTCATATTGACACTCCTCTGTTGATATATATGTTACACTCCAACATGCTTACACATGTCTATTCTTTACGGTAAGTAGTGAGGTACAGATTACATATATACGTATACGATATACAGAGTAGATAGATAGCACTAGGAAATAGGTATACTCGGGTCGACTAAGGACATTCGTTTTGCTATTGTCTTAGGTAAGTCCAGTTGTATGACTTCAAATTATATTCATTATTATTATTATTATTTATTATATGGATATTTATATAGCGCGCATATCCAACCACTCGTGGTTTCTCAAGGCGCTTACATTCCCCCCTGGCCAATGGCATTCTTTCACCGTCCGATCATTTTTCCAATTCAACTCCCTGGGGAGTATTCATGAATAATATGATCAGATAAGATGTTGATTACTATTCAACGTTTTGATTATAGCCATGGTGATTATTATCGTTATCGCGACAATAAATCTGTCTCCAATAAAAATTAACTGATTACTTCCTTTCGTTGACTACATGTTTAAAGCACTTATCTTCAATTTTGTGTTGAAATGATCAGTTCTCAAATATAATTATCGACAGGAAGGTAAGGCAAAATATTGGATCCCTTTTTATCATTTTTGTTAATAATAAATACAAACATTCAGGACACTTTATCATTTCGATACATATGTGTATGATTAAATTCAGGCAAGAATCTCTTACTCTAACGTATTGAATTGTCATAGGCTACGTCAACAAAAATTGGATTTTTTTTATCTAACAAGTTTATAAAGGCAAAGTGAAACAACAGTTTGAAGTACATTGATATTGAGATTGGCAGGAAAGGGCGCACTTTCCATTAAAAAAAAAAAAAAACATTAATCAAAATATTTGTCGTCGCTACCAGTGTTTAAAGCCTTAAAGGGGCAGTAGCACGTTTTTAGGGGGGATATAAGGTGATGTCAGGGAAATGAAAATTAATGGTTCCAATTGACAGACAATGCATTTAAACTAATTGGAGCAGTAATAATTCAAATAAATAACGTAAAGTTTAATAGTCATGTGATTCCTTTTTCTTACACAAAATGAATTAAAGGTGTTCACACAAAATGGTCGCCAATGGATTTTATGTGAATCTTCATACTTTGTCCTCTGACTATGGATAATTGGTTTGTGTTATGAGATTTTGGACACTATCAAAATAATACATTTATCATTAACATACAATTATCAGTGAAAATTTAAAAATATAAAATTATCAAAAAACGTGCTACTGCCCCTTTAAACGTTATGACAGTATAGGGCATTCTTACTCGTTAATTGATTTTGTCTCAATTTGCTTACATTGCTATTTAAATGATTTCATTGATGTTAAGAAGGAAACTTATGGAAAGTTACCATTTTTGATCAATGCAAAATCAAATCAAAATGGCCGAAACCTATGTCACGAAGACCCCTTTCCCCAAGAAACATTTTCTTTCTTTAAGAGGTACAACCGTACACACAATTTAAATATAGGTAATCGATAGTAGTGTGATCAATATAAACGCTTAGTTGATAGGCGGGTCCGTGTTTGTAACGCGACTATATAGATTACCAAGTACTTGAATACCTTGAGCTGTTACCGTATTGTAAGTGGTCTCCTTTATGGGTGACTAATTCATGACTGAAAGGAGTAAACATTTGTATTGAGGCCGCTCCTCCTTAATTTTACATAATACAAGTTGTATGACCTACAGGTTGGAAATGATCTATTCATAAATATTTTATTGAATATCAATTGTCCATGTTTTAACATAAACTGACAGGGAAAAGAAAGTACACACTTAAGAATTTATTATAATATGTAAGATCTTCAGTTAATGATATTTCGTGTTGTGTCTCGTATTCTCAATCTCATAAGAGAGTTAGTTATCATCTAAGAATACTTTTAACTGTTTTGAATTATTTTGTTATAAAGTATTCCAAATTTAATTTTGATATAACATAAATATTCATCAACAAAGGAAGATATATTCTATGTGAAAATCAATAAACGTGTCTATCTTTTCACATATTGACAACATTTTAAAAAGGGGTCATGATAGTGTAATTTTGTGTCATGTTTTAGTAAACAAAGATAATTTTAAAAAAATGAACCAGACACCAATATTTTTTTATTCATACCTAAAATATGTGTTAATGTTAACGTGACGTAACTTATCATATCAAGGTTTCAAGGTTTTTATTTACTTAATTCCACCATCGGTGGTACATGTGCATAGATAAATCCATCCTGTCACAGGGTAAAACGTATACGCTGACGCTGCTCTTTCATACCCTGGGTGAAGACCCCACTGAAAGCTGCGCGTTGTGACCTCTGATCCAGCCAATGATATAGTTTTATCGCGATGGTTCGCGATAAAATTTCAGCCTATGACGGATCGCCTTTTAAACAACATTTGACTTACAGTCTTTGCAACAATATGATCTAGCTGATTCAAATGATATTCACATTTTATTAAAATATTTGCGGTTAATTTTGGAAATTCCGTATTGATTCACACATGTACCCCCATGAAAAATAGTTAAATTAAATAGCAAATTATCGTAAATAGATTAAAACAACACAAAAGTTGATAGAGAGACATGATAAATAGGACAATTGTTGAATATTATGTTCATCAACAATATACAAAATAATGTTGTTTAAGAAACCATCTCTATTTAGATATTTCATGCTTTGTGGCAAGGGTGTAGTGAGACCAACAGCCAGGTAAGCGAGATTCATGTGCAATGTACATTTCACTGTTTAGGGGTGGTAGAAAAAGCATCACAAACCTTATACTTACATTTACATTTTAGGAAGGACCGATTTATTTTCATTTCTTTTTTGCAATACTCATATTGATACGAGACAATTTGTTTTAAATAAATTAGGTGTCTATTCACTGGATGTTGTTTTTAAAAAAATAATTTGATTTTAAACATTTTAGTTTTGATAGAACCCTTCTAATCTGCGCTACCGCAGCCAAGATGGGTTTTTATTAAATATCGTTTGCAACTTATGCATGCTTGGTTGACACCACAACTACAGTATGTTTTGGAACATTATATGGAACATTATATAGAACGATCTTAAAACGTGAAATATTATAATCAAACAAATGATGTTTTTATTGACAACTTTTAATTTCGTTGTCAAAAAAATGTAAAACTAATTGTCGGAGTTGATATGTCGTTTCTATTAGCTTCAGTGTTGTCTTGAGTCATAAATGATCATTTGTTTTAAAGTTTGACAAAGCACAAATGTGTTCTTAGCAACGCATTTTTGCTAATACCGACTCGCCTTTCAGACGCTGTCATTGGTTGAGTATTATTAGATAGTTCATAGGTCAGAGGTCACACGGCGCAGCTTTCAGTGGGGTCTTCACCCAGGGTATGAAAGTGGAGTGTCAGCGTATACGTTTTACCCTGTGACAGGATGAGATAAATCAACATTTGTACAAACAATTAAATAAATCAAGATGGCATACATGTTGAGATGTACATTTCCAACAATTATTACATTTTATACATATTCATAAAATTCGTGAAAGATATGCACACTATACATAAATTAACTGAAGTTCTTGGTTGCATTAAGGGCATGGCTTAAAAAGATTGACAGCTGTTTCAAGTATTTAGTCATTTTAGTGGTTAGTAATTTTTTCATTGCTAAAAGATTTGAGAATTTCGTGAACTGATATGGTATGTACTGAAGACGATGTTGGAGAAGAGCTTCACACCGAAAGAGATAGTGAAACTCGTCTCCTATGGCTGGTGAATTACACAAACTGCAAAAACGTTCACTTTTTGAAATATCTTGCCAGCGTCCGGTTTCTACTGGAAAATTATGATTGCTTGTCCTAAATTTCAAAATTGTTTAATATACAGATCGAGGCAAATACAGATAATTTTCAAAACATAAGGATGTTTTAAAGATTTGATAATATATACCTTTCGAACTTTTTTTGACGGAGCTATGCCAGTTTTGCAAATGCTGGTCGGATAATATTTGTTCAATTCTAGATGTGATACCAGGCGTTGTGTAAAGCCATGGTTTATTAAATGCTAAAGATAGTCCACAATCGTTTAAAATCTTTCTGATAAATGAAATCCATCGTTGGTTGTTCGAAAGGGCTACATTATCACAATGCTTTTAGATACTGTCGAACCTCGTTAATCCGGACGTTTTGGTTTCACGTGAAAATCGCCCGCATAACGTGTCTTCCGGTTATTTGAATCAAAACGATAATGTGTCTGTTACATGTATGTATGTAGTTAAATTTATTTCAACAATAGGAAACATTCCCACAATCAACATAAATGAATTATTGAATATCAATATTAGAAGAGAATTTGATAAAATATGACATAAACAAGCACTTACAGAAAGTCTGCAATCACAGTTTCATGTAGCTTGTGTTTGAAATTTGGAAGCTTCTCGGTACTCAGTAGTTGTCTGTAGTTAAAGGGGCTGTAGCACGATTTTAGGGGAAATTGAAGGTCATGTCAGGAAAATGAAAATTAAGGATTCCAATTCGGAGAAAATTTACAGTAATTATTAAAATATCTAATGTAAAGTTTAGCCATGCGAATCATTTTTCTAACACAAACTGAATTAAAAATGTTCACATGAAATGGCCGTCAATGGATTTTATGTGAATCTTTATACTTTGCCCTCTTACTATGGATGATTGATTTGGGGTATGACATATTTGACACTATCAAAATAAAACATTTGGCATTAACGTACAACTATCAGTAAAAAATTTAAAATATAAAATTTTCAAAAAACGTGCTACTGCCCCTTTAAGATTTCATAACTGACTAGACTTGTGCTCTCGTGTCAATCACCAATTAACAGGTCTTAAATGAAGTGACACGGGTACATTATGCTAATCGATCATTTAAGCTGTACAACAAGCGTTCAAAACTAATGGCCAGTTTGAGGTAGTTCTCCTACTTAAAACATGATAAACGAGTTTTTGGCGAATATGTTCTATATGTAATTCATGATCTTCTTTGGGTGTTAGTTTCACAAACACTCACTGTCACTTTAAACATGTAAAGAATAACAGGTTTGCAAATATAAACTTAAGATAATAATCATCACATTTATGTATCATTATTTATACACTCATAAACTAATCCAATCTTATTAAAATACGATCTATTTGCTACACTACGCTACGCAACGTAGTGAAGCAATTAAGATATCATTTTAATGAGATTGAAACTAATCAGGACCGAGACATCCATGTTCTATTAAACAATTATATTTATTAAATTATAAATATTCCAAAAAACATTAATTTTCAAAAATGAATTAATAAAAAAGTACTTTCGTGTTTTCAATAAAAAATGCATAAACTTTAATATCTCTAAAAACATTTATTTACATTACAAATGTCGTTTTAGTTAGGGTTGTTATTTTCGCATTACAGGCATTTTCATTTTAAAAACCAATATTCAAACTATTATAACTATTGTACCCCAGGCCGGTTTGACTTCAATTGGGTGTATGTTAAAGAGACAGTAGCGCGTTTTCTGAAATTTTATTTCTCAAAATTTGCCCTGATAAATATTGTTTTATGCAAAATATTTTATCAAAATCGGATAAATATGCTTCAAATTCTCTCCCGATTTTTGAACGAATTATCATAAAAAATATATTTATAGAATTTAGATTTTTTTTAAATTTTCATAGAAGTCCTTGACGATATATGAAATGAGAATATAATATAAAAAAAGGGGGTCACCGTTGAAAAAAGGACGACTTTTTCAATTTGAAAATTGATATCCGCAATGTTGGAAAACGCTCTCGGAAGCGCGCTACGCACACATGGATGTAAACACATAAACCACACCGGGCAATTTGGGGATGTTTGAGATTACATATATGATCTATTTTCAAGGTTACACAAGAAAATGGCAACGACTAATTTTCAATCAATTCGATACTATATAAGGTTTAAATATAATAATTAATATTACATGATCAAAACAAAATGACCTGGATTTGCGAAAACAACTCGGTCACGTTAGCCTTCGCTGATAGAAATATTCTATTTTCACATGAGAAAGAAAGCTACAGTATCGTGCTAATGGAACATATTCATCGGTTTAAGGCCGCTTCACACTTAGCCGAATTTGACAAACGATGGAAACACGAATTTGAAAATGTGCAAATTCACAAAGGATCGTAAGCAATCGGGCCATTCGTAAACGTAACTTTTGGCCGCCGCAAGAGTTTTTCTGGCTTCGGCGGCAACATCGGGGAAGTGAGCAAATTGTTGATCATGCCATTTTCGTGTTGCATCCGTGTCGCCATCTTCCCTTTCGCATGGCTATCGAGGGACCGTCGTGTGAATTCGTGCTGTGTTCGTATTGCCTTCGTATATCGATCAGTACGATGATGTCATTCGATTTTATTTGCATGTAAAACTCACCCATTGAACAGATGATCACACGAAGGTAATACGATGACGACACGGATTCGTAGCTATTGTCGTACGAACGGCAAGATGGAGACACGATTGCACCAAGAAAATGTATATTCGCATAGATTATCAGAATATTTTTGACATACCAAAAAACGTCCCTGCACTTCCGATTTTGCTGCCGGAGCTATGAAACCTCTACCGACTGAAATACGAAGCATTAAGATGTATTCACGATAGCCCCGGTAACTTTGCGATTCATTAACGATGCACACGGCACCGGTTAACTAAGTTGATTTTTAAAAGTTCATATGATGCCCAGGAAGAATAAAACAAATATCCAGATGATAAATAGTCGTAAGGTGGTTAAAAACAATCGAATTGTGCAGCCATGATACTCGTTCCAGCTGACTTCCAGAGGTCACGTGATGTTAACCGGCACCTGGTTAGAGGCATCGTACATGCATCGTAGTCCCGTTACGACGTCGTGCTGCCACCGTGTTGTCGTCGTGCAGACTTCGTAAAGGCTGAGTTCGAAAGCTTTGAATCATTTCCAGTTGTTAATGATTGTTATCTAGCAAGTCAGTTGAAAATTATATTATAGGTCCATTGCCTGAATATGTTCCAAGAGGCCACATATTAATAGTCTAACAACATTATACAATTGTTGACTTCAGTTGAGGTGAATCCAATGGTTTATTGACCTCGGTACAGTTGTGTTCACCGAGGCGACAGCCGAGGTGAACATAAGTTTCCGAGGTCAATAAACCATTGGACTCGCCGATAACTGAAGTCAACAACTGTTTTATTATATAATTTATGAAAGTTTCAGTTATTTTGAAAACTAGTAAATTATTTTCAGTTTTTTTGGAAGCAACTGTTTACGGCGCTCCTCGTAGTGACGATCTATTCTTAGCTCCAGGTCATTGGATTGTTATGTTGACCTCGCGTGACGTTTCCCGCGGTCAACATAAGGTTTGATCATTGTCGGTGAACACCTTCCTCGACCAATCAGAAGACAGATCACTCGTCCATCATATAATAATACTGGTTATCTTACGTTGTGCCACAAATCCATTCTTAGACTTGGTGGCATTCCACTGCTAGTTCAACCACATAGCCACCTTTCACGCATGGGCAAAAATTCAAATCAAGACCAATTGTTATCAATTCCGGGCCAATCGAACTCGACCTATGCTAAATCTCCTTTACGATCGTGCATCCATTCGCATTGAGTTCGTTTTGTGTTCGTGTGTCATTCTTTCAACATCGTGTTGCCTTCTGTCTTTGTTAGAAGTGCCTCCGATTATGACTGTCTTTTACCCATATTCGGGTCAAATCGTACGAATTTAAAATTTTCTAATTCGTGTTTCTGTCGTTGGTCAAAATCGGGACAGTGTGAAGCCACCCTAAGGAATAGGGAATATTATTTTATCAAAGCACCTGAAGTCAGATTAGAAAGATTGTTGAAACGACGCACAGGGGTTCCCTCTTGGATGATTTCTATTCGTGGCCAATAAATGCCAAGTTCTCTACAATTTTAAGCCATAGCCATTTGATCTTTAAAACTGCCAAGACCTGTTTTAACATACTCAAACGACGCCGTGAACTTCTTTATTCTTAATTAGCTTTTTATTTTTCTCAACTCTTTTTGATAGACTTTATGCTTTTTATGTATACATACTAAATCATATTATTTTAATGTATTTTTATGCATAAATACGGTATATATATTTTATATGTATATACACATGTACAAGTCTCTCGTAACTCTTTTTAGAGTGGCACGTATATTTTTACTCCAGTACAATATTTTATGTAATTTTGCTGTATATATGTGGTGAGACTCTCTCTCTCTGTCTGTCTGTCTGGAGTCAGCACATTATATTGTGACGAAATTTAACTTCCGGCTAGACTTCCTAAAAGTTGTCCTTCGTGTTAATAACTTCCCTACTTCGCTAATCCTAAAGATATCCTTGCGACCAAATGAAATGTTATGCTTGTTTCATAAAACTAGTGTCTATCACTGTAAAGAATAATGTTGTCAAAACATATAATTTAAAAAAGAAAAATCAGTGATTAGAGACCGTGGCAAGGCTTCTACACATTATCAATGTGACCGACAGTGGTGCAGTACTGCAGTTCAGTAGTACGTGAGAATGTTGGTAGAAGACTTCGAAAAACATAAGTGCCAGTGCTTCATACGCCGTAAGATAAGAATTAACTCTATCAGCATCGTAAATGTTATTTTTTCTGTCTTTTTTTCATGTTTGTCAATCTGTTTATGGATATATTGAGATCTAAGTGTAGATTTCAAAAAAGCTGTTTATACATTTATGTGTAATCCTCGGCTACTGAGTGAGATGCATATTTGGCCATTCATCTAATAATTGAACTGACTAATGAATGAAAACAAAACTCGCATTCATTGTTCCATGTTATATTAACCAGATCGCAAAGATTCAAGTTGTTTAAATTTTTTCTTTGAAATCATCTTTCCTGACTTACTTTGATGAAAGCGAACCATTGTTGTCGTTCAGCGTTCCGCATCAGCTGATCGGGTGCGCGTTGTCAATATAAATAGTCGGCAATCGGCGAATGTCGTTTAATGTTGGAGTCATCACTACCCAGTTTCATATGTCGTAAATATCAGTTTAGAATTGCGACGCGCAAGAAACTGCGCAGACGCCGTATTTTTTTGCGTAGTGTATTTCCTTAAAGGGGATCAACAACCTGGCTCGTGAAACCTCATTGACTATCGTTAACAAGAGCATCCAGACGGGTAAAGGGGGCCACATGACACAAACTTGGTACCGGCTGTCAGCTGTAAGCGGTTCGCAACCAAACGATTTCGTCCCTACCGAGTATTTACGACTCTTTCGGGGCCCTGCTAATAAAACACTGGAAGTTAAAAATTCAGGTTGCAGACCCCCTTTAACATCAGCTAATACATTCTAACATGATGTAATTCTGTTGAGCCAAACTGTTAATAATATGACAGAGAAGAGAGTGAGTGAAAACCCAAAATAAAACCTTACCCTTAAATTAAAGAGGGACTGAAATTGTGTATGGCCACTCCGTGATTCATAAAGAATAGATTGCAATTAGACAATCATAGACTCGAGCTCCAGTTTGTATTTCTAAAACGGACAGTAGCTTGCCTAAAACGACTTTTAAATACACTGCCGTATTAGCTCCGGCTTACAGATTTCGGGGTCACTGAGCCGTATCTCCCAAGATTGCCCTTCTATGACGTGCCAGGAGGGCTGGGGTTTCACCCTCATGATAGTATTTCAACGTGTCCTAGCATGATCCCTCTTTCGGTGAAAATCTTAAAGTCTGATCTTTGCCGAATCTTGCATATAATGCATGGACTATAATTTCCGACGGTGACAACTAACAGAACACATCACAGGTTTTTTAATCTGCATTTGAATAGTTATCAAAAGTGGCAAGTTTACTGAGGATTTTTTACCATGGTCATTTGAACGAGAAAGAAAGAGAACATCCTGAATCGTTTTAAGTCCTAATTTAACAAACATTGATTGTATGTGATGAAATCATCTGAATTGAAATGATGTTGTTAATGGGGTGTAACGGTAGATCGACTTACTTACTGGATCAACGTATCTAATAGTTGCTGTGACGATTGTACCTTTTAAAACGATCAATAATATCGATAGCATCGTCTGACTATCGATAGAATTGACATTTTAGTCAATTCAGTTGTTTAGTTCAATGTTAAGAGTAAAATTCACATACACGTATCTTAACATTTGGAAAATGACACACAGCAAACAGACTGCATCTTCCGCACGCATCAGGCGAAATATGCATTTACAAGAAATTCATGCATATCTCGCCCGATGCGTCAGGAAGATGACAGACTGTTGAGAGATTAAACATATAGCAACCAGGAGATACACGTGAAACCAGTCTTGTTGCTATAACGCCCAGTTAAAAATGGTGAGTTTCACAAGTGTGGTCGAGTGTGAAATTGTTACAAAGTGGCAGAATCTGCATTTTCTTTATTGATAAACTATCGTAACAACTATCGCATTAGTACCCCGTTACAGATTATCGCAATGAAGATAGTTACTTACAAAAAACACTATCTCTTTTGCTACATTACAATTATTTTTTTGTTTTCCTCAGGTTGTTTTCCACACCATGGCAGAGGATGATGAGTTCCGGTTCGAGTTCAGCAGCAGTCCTATCTATTCTATCAACAATAGGTATTTAAATACTGAAAACCCTTTCTTCATGTCCTTGCAAATGCCTAATTCGTTCCTCCGAGAGTTGAAGTTCTTAAAGGAAAGAAACGAAGATATGACGTTGGTTGACATATTGAACACTCATCTTACTCACATGCAACTACTCAACAACCCAAGAGTTGAACAAAGGTTGAACGGTCAGAGTTCAACTGTTTTCAACAACCTAAAAACAAAGTTTAGTGGTGGAAGAAAGAGGAAAGAATATTGTTCTAGGTTATATACCATGGCACTTTATAAACACGAAGTGAAGGCTATTGCAGATAGGAAGAACCTTTTCACGAAAAAATCTGAAGATATATGTGAGGAGGTATGGTGCTTTATCGAGCCTGAAAGAATAAAAACTGTTGAAAATAAACCATTTGACGATCTTGGTCCGACAAAGAAGAAGAAGCAGAAGGAAGAAATATCAGAACAGTCAAAACAGAATTTGGACTTCTTGGAAAAGTATGGTTTGAAACCACTGGTCCTGACAGTTTCTTCTGAAAGCAATAATCTACATGAGATTAAACTTGATGACAGTTCGACGACCCCCCATGACAACAGATCAAGGCTCAGAACTGTTGTTTCCATTCAAGATCGCTTCGGGGTGAGCGAAGAGGCTTACCACGAATTATCTCAAGTCTTTAAAGATCTCCCGCGGACCCATTCGGTAACTAAAGCTCGAAAGGAAATGTCATCGGACCTTGAAATCAAGCGAGTCAACTATGGTGCTATGGTCAGTTTTAGGGCAGAACTTACAGAAAGAGTTAAAGATGCACTCAAAGTCAATTCAGATGTGACGAAGGTGACTGTACATCTTAGCAGTGATGGAACCAAAGTCAGTCGAATCAAGTCATTTGTGATATTTTCATTTCAACTTGTTGGCATCAAAACAAAGAAAAGATCATCTGATTTATGCACTCTGGCTATCCTTAACTGCAAGGAAGATTACATCAAGTTTAAAGAATCTTTAAAGGAGCTCTTTGATGAAATCAATTCCGTGATTGATGATGGTTATATAGATGTTGATGACAAGAAAGTGGAAGTCAAAATGGTGTTTTGCGCAGATATGAAGATGATACTAACTGTCCTAGGGCTCAACGGTGCAACATCGAACCATTCCTGTCCCTGGTGCCTAGTCAACAGAAACGAGAGACATATCATCAAACCTGACGGTTTTTATACAACTGATGCAATGATGAGGACAAGGATCAACATAGCAGAACATGCAGAATCCAAAGAATACGGAGCTAGAAACCCACCCCTGCTGAACCTCCAGATGAACGACTATGTATTGGATGAACTTCATCTTCTCTTGAGGATAACTGATGTCCTTTTGAACAACTTAGTCGTTGAGGCGTTAAAAAGTAGTACTAACACATTTGGGAATATATTCAGTGTAAAGACTTTGACTGAAATAATGAAGAAATCAGGCGTCACTTTCAAAATCTGGGAAGACAGAGAGACAAAGAAAACAAATTGGACTCCTTTAACTGGCAAGGATAGAAAGGTCCTTCTGGAAAAGCTGCCCGAAAATCTGAAAGGTCAACTTAATCAAGAGACAGAAGAAAAGATTCTATTCTTGTGGACGACTTTTCAGGAGATTCACCAGGCAATATCGTCATCAGGAGAAGCAGATCCATGTGACCTTTTTGCAAAATCTAAAACTTGGGTTGAAACCTTTCTCTCCCTTGGTCCTTCCTCAAAGAACCCTGTCACTCCATACATGCACTGTATGGTTTACCATTTACCATTCATGGTTGCACAATATGGAACACTACGTGACTTCAGCTGCCAAGCTGTTGAAAAGGCAAATGATGACATCAAGAAAATCTATCAAAGAAAAGCAAACAGATGGGATCCCGAACTGGAAGTTTTGACGATTCGGAAACGGATGGAAGGGAATTCCGATCTGATGAGAGAGAAAAGATCCTATACAAAAAGGAAAACAGATTACTGGACAACAGAATTGAAACAAACCAGACAAGAAAAGCGAGCAAGGATTACTGCTGAATCTATTCCATCCAAACCTCAACGTTGTGCAGCAGAGGACAGAGGCGATGACGACTAGTTCAAGATCCTTTCACGAAGATGAAGAGTTATCTCAATGAAAATATTTCACATCTGTAAAAAAACTTCGACAAAAAATTCTTTTTGAGCAGAATGGGGTATTTATAGGGCCGATACAGCCGTGTTCTTATTTCCCGACATGATTTTGAAAAGAGAAAAATTACATACATGTATTTCTTTATACATTTGAATTATGTCTCTCCTTCATGAATTTCACTTTAGGATCATCGACACGTTATGGTGTTATGTTATGTAACGATCTCCTAGCCTCGCTAGACGTCATTATTTTAAAACATATGCTGAATAGATGCACTATTGGATGCATAAAGATGACATGATCTCTGAGTGATTTGGAAACAGCTGCAGTCAAATTGAATTTCCAGACTTTTCGCGTAGATCTACAATTGCAACGAATGTTGAAAGAATGTTCAATTAGAAATATACTAAGCCGCAAAAGAAACGTCAGGTTTAGAAATAGACATGCATGTTTCAGTGAAATGTGAAGCTGATTGTGGAGCGATGTAGTAATTTTGCATCATGTTTAAATCCAATTTTGCCTAAACGAAAACTCCAAAAAATGTTTTTGATGCCATTTATTTTCCAAAAGTAAATACTCCAAAGGATTCTTGGGACATAGTTCTCAAAAAAATGTGAATGTCAAAGTTCCTCTGAGTTTCTTAGTAACCTCTACAAGAATACCCAAGCAAAACCAACCATCTTGTGCAACCCATTAAAGAAGGAATCAGCAGCGAGGCAAAATGTCTGACAGATTATGGCCTAAACAAGCATGGAATATCATCCACAATTGCAATGTTATTCAAGAATCACTAATGGCGCCATTGCTTGTCACAAAAGACAAAACTTTGGATTATAACGAGCAGAGTGAACCGCCATTTTGAACGTTATTTAATGTCATTATCTTTTTCCTGAAAAGGATGAAATTGGCCAAAAGGCTGTTGTTGCACATAACAGACTGATCAATTTCAATACAGAGCGTTGATGCTTATCAGTCTAAGTAAACCTAGCCTCAATATTATCCGTTTCACTTTTATACTGAGTGAAACGGATAATATTGAGGTTAGGTTTACTTAGACTGTGATGCGTATACACGATAGAACGCACTTGTCCAAAGTTGTGTCGCTGATCCATTGTCCTGTGGTGTACCAATGTCCACATGACACAACAGAATTTCTGCAAAATCTGCACTGATGATTGCTGTAATTATAATCTTTGTCTATTGAAATGAGGTCTAAGGAAGATTGCATGATTCATGACCAAGGTCGACAACTCTTGTCCGATGTTGATAGACAAGACTAAGACTGGTAAGCAAAGTTGCATTTGCTTGCAAAAGTATGAGACCTATTAAAGAATCGGCGATTATAGTAGATAGCAATTGGTAGTTTGAATTAGCAGCCCACGAGTGGTGCGAGGTGGGGATTTTCCGAGATGTTGAGAACTCTGCGAAGGTTTAGCCTGACTCCTTTAGCCTATTATATAAGCAGGTTGTAAGTCCATGGGTTTTTTCATTAAATCAAAATTCCTGTTATCTCTCGTAGAAAATTAAAATTATATCTATGTAAATCAATTTGATCTTATTATTTGTGTTGTGCATTGGATAGCCTTAAACGTACTTTTTGACTTCCATCCCTAGCTTGATATTCTATAGTAACCAAATCTGTAGAAAATCAATACCAGTAAGTTTTTATGACACAGGAAACACACAGGTATGTGTCAGTCATATACTTGGAATTTTAATACATTTTGCTTTGCAAATGTGTTGTTCTCATTTTATTACTTATAACTTTTATTATGACTTACTTTTGGCTGAACCATTGCATTGAATTTTTTACGTTTTCGAAGGGAGAAGAGTCATTTAAACTAAAACTGAGGTCTCTACAACCTTTTTCAAACAACCGTATTTTATATAGCATTGACAAAGTTAAAATTTCGCATTTTGGACACATGTGGTAAAGGTTTTGAAAAAGAAATTTATATCAAACCGCAAGATTGTTTTACTATACATAGAATGTGTATGTATAGTATGTTTTATTGTATATCGAGGAACCATTCACATTTCTCTAGTCTCTGATTAAGTAATTTTCAAATATTAAACAGCCAATTCAATTATTCTAATCATCCTATGATGAGGCATTCCCTCCCCGAAGAGACAGACAAGTCATGATGCTTTTTAACCGAGACATAATAAAACAATTATAGACTGGTGATGAGGTCGATACCTGTTTTTATAGACCCCAGGAAAACAACATCGACCTTGGACTTCATCTTCGTCCTCGGTCAATATTGTTTTCCTCGGATCTATAAAAACAGGTATTGACCTCATCACCAGTCTATAATTGTATAATATTCAACGTTTGTTGTCCAGTTTGATGGAAATGATCATTGTTGCAACACCTTTAATGAAAGTATGCGGACAATCCATATTGATCAGTGTGGCTACCTCCGCTTCCGGTGTATTTGATTCATTCGGTTTGCTAGATCAGCCGGTCATGTTATTTTGCACGTCAGTCGGGTTAAGTCAAATCAAGTGTCCCTAAACCGGATCCTTCGATTATTTCCATTAACTTCTGTAATTCCAAATATGTTCAATGCGAAATCATGTAGAGATGCAAGTTTTACTCGAATGCCTTAACAACTATTCATTTTTCTTTTGTAAATCCTAACTTGTAACAGTTCTAAACGTTTACGTTATTTCAGATTCATGTTAACGTACTTTTCGTCTTTGCCAAGTTGAGAACGTAAAGATAAGTTTGTCATGTTTGAAATGTTAACTTTGCATCATTGGACTTGTCTTTATGAGACTCACATGGTTTTTGAAGGAAATGTCAAATTTCACGAGTTCATGTCTAACCATGTCTACTCTTACCCGCTTCAAGTTATTACATGTTCAGGTTGCTGTCAAGTTGCCAATGGACAGTGAGTGAGTTGGGGTTTAACCGTGTTGTCAGCAATACTTTTCAGCCCTCAACACATTCCAAAGAATGTAGACAGATCAGGCAGAAAAGAATCTTCTTTCTCTCTCTTTTGTATCACGCTTCCACATTCGTCCAGAACTATAATCATCCAGAACAGTGACGAACTGAGGGTTATGGGAATATCAAAATATATATATATAAAAAACTAACTTTCCGCCTGAACACCAAATTAACCCTGTACATAGACATTTTAATTTTGCGTCCTGAACATGCCGCACGCGTATAAATGTGCGCCTTATTAATATGCACTTTATTTATTATTATTGAACACTTACTAGTACACCTGCACGCACCAACTCAGAGTAAATAGCGTTGAGTTTAAAGATGCTGTATCATACTTGCACTATTTTAAAAAGTATTTTAATGTATTCGTTGTATTTTTAGAAAAATTTAGCGACCAACCTAGGGAAAATCGGACCAAAATTCATTAAATATGAGATAATTTACTAAAATTACGGAAACGGCAGCCAACATAACGGCGAATCAAGTGTGGCCATCTCACAACTTCCGGTCTCTAAAAATACGCTTTAAAACCGTCTTTGTCGCGCACGACTAGATTTTCTCTTCTTTTTCCCCGAATAAGGTATTCGTTGCTGCCAAAGTTGATACCCATCGAACGCATATACGCTAGTTGTGACACGGTGTAACTCCTACACGCGTAATAATTACGTCACGACGAAAGATTTGTCTACAAAGTGATGTATTTCTTTTCTCAATAGCTAAATTTCAGCCTGAACCGCATGCAAGTATGAAACAGCATCTTTAAGAAATGAAAAGTCAGTAGCGTTGTCACGTTTTCATACATTTATTTATTACCTCTACCCTTACAAGTCTGCTGACGTGAATACATATTTGATTGAGGGTATGCGGTCGTTACTTAACCAAGTGCCCTTATTACTATAATATCATAACGATATTGTGTCGTTTATCCACGTAAAACAAACACACGGAGTTCATCGTTGTGTAAGGTTTGCAGGCGTGTTTTTCTCTCTCTTTATTGTGCAATGTTGAAGTGAAAGAAAACATGTTCATTTGTATGTTGCTGGAGTCATAATTGTTAAATTTCAATCGTTATGAATTTAATGTAAAATCTTAAAATCTTTTATATTGCCATTTCCGAATGTAATTAAAAAAATGAAAAATGTACGTCTATGAACAATATTTTGCCTCTTATATTGCTACATAAAATAAAACATACTGTTTGATTCTTCATGACAATTATTAATAATGGTATTTAATAAGGATTCCATTCATGTCAATTCATCAATTATGATGACATTCTCTGTCTAAACATATCACATTTTATAGAGAATAAATAATAGTTACTCAATGAAAATCAAACATCGTCCTCATATTATAACTGCCGAAATCCACATAACATGTATCAATTATTTGAATTATACGTATACCGTTATTATATTTCAAATACTACAACTTAAATGTTGACATTAACCTTTTCTAAGATACGTTAATCAGAGACTTTATAAACAGAGTACTCTGTATATAGAGTCTATGGTTTAACTGACAGAATCGCGACTATACAACGTTGAATTAGTTATTATGAATCTATTAGCATAAAGTTTTTTCTTTGACTCTTTCTCAACTCAATGAGACTATATGTGTAATCATGGAAAATTTAATTCCAACAACTATATATTCTTATCGTTTTGTTACGCGAATGCATGTATAGTTGGTCTAACAATGCATATATCACTTACAGAAATGCTTACGGATAAAATAACTTTATAACATACATAGAGGTAAATACCCAAGCAGAGATGCCATGGTGTTTTTACCACACGAGTGATTGTGAAATTTTACCGAGTGAGCACGAGCGAAACATTGTTTACTGGGTTAACTTCTTTCTATCTTGTTATTATTCATAATGTCAGAAAGTCAGAATTCCAATTAATAAAGTATTCAATAGTGAAATCAATCTTTTAAGAGCGTATGGATACACACTTACCCGGTCAAGGTAAGCATAGTAAAAAGACTTAACAGCCGTTATATCAAACAACGTAGCCATCAGAAATGTCACTATGGTGATGCAATTCATCAGTTTAAACATAAACAAATATCAAAAGAAGTAGAATTGACATTTTCCTTTATTCGAATGTGGATTTATTGTCAAGTCATGAATTGCCAATATTACAATGACTACATTGTCAGTGGACACAATTTTGCACGTTTGTGCTGCACGTTTTTGCATGATATCGGGAAGATCTCTGGCTTGCTAAAGCAATAATGAGGAGCTCGTTCACATTCACATGTGGTTTTCATAACCAAACAATGAAATTTCCGAAAATCATTTACTACACATGTACAACATATTTTTATTTACGTTATTAATTATTTCATCACATACTTATGTACAATAAATGCCAAAATTTCACGCATTACTGTGATTACTCTAATAATGATTTTACTGGCGCTTCTGTCAATTCATATTTAACATGATGATATTACTGAGCTCAACTGCATCATCTGAATCTTCTTTCATTGCCGCGTAAGCTTTTGAGGGAATAGTTGGTGGGTACTTGCTTGTATAAAAAATAAATACAACCTTGCTTGCAATCGATGCAACTGTAAAAGCAAGAATTACAACTTTGATTATAAGAAACCCAAGATTAGTAAATGTTGGCGAAGTCGAGAATAAAAGTGAAACAAACCATATCCTTAGAATATATGGGGAAAACGTGTACCGAGAAAACTTATCAAAAATTGTCAGGTCAGTCATGACGTATATAAAGTTCAAAATCAGAAGGGATACAAGAACGAAAGTGCTTGCATAGCTCGGCAGAATTGGTGGTTCAATTCGCTCCAGAAAGATAACTCTAAGATTAAACACCGCAGATGTTCCAGCCCACGGTGCATATATATCAATGCCATTCTGAACAAGCCCTCGTACCAAGGAGACGTCCGTCCAATAGTTCTTTTCAGCAATTACCGCCCTGTTTACGTAAAGACTCCTATAGGAGTAAGACATGGCGACTAGCTGACTCAAGCTTATTACTACGAAAAGCGGGAAGTAAAGTTCAAGGATAAACACTGTGTTGATGATCAACTGTAGAGTAAGACTGAGGACGTTGGTTCCGAGGGTTATCGATGAGATGAGGACAGGATCCTCGGGGCGAAGATTGGACAGCTGTGGAAATATGGATATTATTTTCATTGTCACATTCTATCATGTCTATCATTTCCAGAAATCAACAAGTACGAGCCATACACAAACACAAAATATAGCTGTTATAGCAAACAACAACAAGAGCCTCTATACGCATGCCTTTCCAGATTATCACATTTTCACACTAACGACATTTCAATCTCAGTGAAATCTGAGGGAACCATCTACGCGTTCTGATAGTGCTGCATTGGAGTGTTAGCTGGTCTTGTCTCATCCTCGATTATCCAGCGCTTTCGTTCCGATAAATCTACACTACAAGCCCTGGAAAACTTTACGAGGTTTTACCTCAAACCAATGACCACCCTTTGCATCCAAGTTTATCCAATCAGAAACGAAACGCAGACATTACTTGCGTAAACAACTCGACTAATCAAGTAAGCGTTTTGCTGAGTCATTGCAAAGGGAGAAAATTTGGTTTGAGGTAAAACCTCATAAAGTTTTCCAGGGCTTGTAGTGTAGATTTATCGGAACGAAAGCGCTGGATTATCGAGAATGGTCTTGTCTTGACTATTCATTTTAAAATACACAATCATTGGTCTGTAAAAAAAACATGCCGACGGCTTTTTATCATCGTTGCTGATTGGCTGACACAACATTTATGGACCACTAGACAAATTAGAAACGCAGTACGAGTTCCCCCTGATTTAGATAAGATGAGGGACATTTGTTATAATCTCACATTCATTTAAAACGGATACGAACTATTGATGAAGAAACATGTTTTGTTTTCACAATAACTCATTGTGTTCAATTATACAAATTTGGTTCAGCTTCATTATGTTTGCATTAAACAGTATGGGTAATATATAAAGTCGTTTTATAGTGTATAGATTTTAGAACTATTCTACTGGAAATTTACAAGAACTCATTAGAAGACTATAACATATAGAACCTTTTTCAATCTTCAATCTGAGATCCTTTGCATTTACAAGTTACTATTAGTTAAAAGGAAATATAACATATCAAATAAATATCGAAAACAAAAATTAACCTTTTTAAGATCAAACTTTATAGTTAGCATTTTACATCATTGCTCCTCACTGGAAAAATATCAAATTAAATGACGTCACAAGCTATGACGTCACAAGTGTAATTCTGTTTACTGGACCTGAATCAAGGCATAGAGGATCCAGATGAGTTGGTACAGGTACACGGCTCCCCATATACTGAAGGTCAGTACTTTGGTGTTGCTATTGACAACTACAAGTGTATTAGCAATCAAACCTGGAAAAGTAATCAACATTTTTACCTTTAAGCTCAAAGTTTGAATCTTATACTAAAAAGGTAACAATTCTCATTTTCACTCATTGGTTAAACGAAAGCAGTGATATATTTTCAATACGTGCACATGTGAACATATATTTTCCTAGCAACGCAACATGTAAGTAGTATTTCCTTCAGTGATGTCAATAGAAATATTCAAGCATCCCCTCTTATTCAAATGAAGTCAAAAATTGGTAATCCCTTGCAATGATTTGAAAAACCGTAAAACCCTGATCCTTTGTAAAACCAGGTAATCTTTTTGCTTTGTCTTTACACATCAGATGATATATTGAAACCGCTTTTCACATGTAATTTATCAAAAATTGCATCAATTGCCACTATATATGAGGATCGTTATTTTCATCAAACTATAATATATAAAAAAAAGATTACATCTTTCATATTTCATAGACGAAACAAAGTAATGAAATCAATCTATTTCAATGACTGTCGTGCATAAAGGTCGTGATACCAGAATGATACCTATCCCTAGAAATTTGACTTACTGTCATTAAGCTAACTCTGGAAACTGGAAAGTACCGAACACCACTAGTTGTATTGATGATGCAATTCTCTTCCAGTGATTTTATACATTCATGAGCATACAACCATATATACTAAGTTGCATAATCAAATTTAATAAAAACTAAAGGTAAGGATGTATGGTCAAACCACTTAATGACTAGATTGAAACAAATCTCTGTTACTCTTTGTGAAAAATAACAAAGGAATTACAAATGTTACAAACGGCCCTTTCATGAACTGTACGTATTACAAGTTTGATATATTGATGACCATTCACATTATTACCAAACTAAGAGCTCTCACAATGTTCAAAATGGTTATACACTCAGGGGCAAAAGAAACGATACCATATAAAATACATGAAAGGTTAAGTTATGAGTGATAGTTACGGCTGAAACTGGGTTAATTCGTGTCTTCAAGAGCTATCTGAACTAAGTTTTTAATTTCAAAGCTATATCTGTTAACGCTTTTGAAATACACGCCTTTCAAAAAACGCCGTTTAAAAATCTCCTTAACTAGACGAGATAGGAAAGCGAAAATGGCCCTTTTGTGTCTTTTTAAACCAACATATAGGCAAAATGCGTGAACAAATTAACTTCTACTTGGGTTATTTATATTGATAACATCTTATATTTATAAGATTTTTACATTTCATATTTTTTTTATTCCAATTCAAAAGATAATGACACAAATAACATTGGAAAAGCTGTTTTCTGATCCATCGTGTATTTGAACAGTCATACAGTTATAAATATCATATTTTGATGTTTGAAATTGTGAGTACTTCTTCACAACTAATGTGCCTATCACAAGGGTTCGTAGTCGCATTTCATTTACAACAGGATTTTGTTCTGTACTCTTTTGAAAAGTTGGTATCGTTTCTTTTGCCCCTGAGTGTATATTTTAACATACCATCGTTTAATCCAAGGATGCTGTAGCTCGTGAACAAGGCAATGTTAGCTATGATCAGTACGTAACAGGATGCAGCCAGTGCAACCAACGTTTGTTTTGATTCTCTCATCTTCAGCCTAAAATATTTAAAAATATTGCATCGATTTTACACATTTGTGATGATTGATTAACAAATAGATGAAGACGTAGTTACTGTCGAGCATACGTTACAAAGTTGTTTTTAATGCTTTAGATTTTCAAGTTTCTTCATATATAGATATCATAGTTAACTATGGGAGGCGGAGGTATAAAAAATACGCAAAAACGTATTAATGACAATGCTAGAGAAATAAGTCTTTCCTCATTTTTCTATTCTATAGAAAGAAAATAGAAATGAAGTTTATGGATATATAATTCAATAGAAACATGTTTATAATTTTATAGAGGCAGTAGTACTTTCAAAAGATAGTTTTATTTCAATTTTTCACTGAGAATGGTATGTACATGCTAAATGTATAATTTTGATAGTGTATAAAATCTCATTACACATACCAATCCATGGTCAGAGAACAATTTATGAAGATTCACATAAAGTCCATTGGCCATACTTGATTTATTACTGCTGCTTTAAGTTTAATTACATTGTCCTTAAATAAGAACCATTTATAATTATTTTCCTGACATCATCTTATATCCAGCCTCAAAACGTGCTACTGCCCCTTTTAATCAGCTGTTGTCGCGCTCTTAAAAGTCTATGATTAGTTTGACACTGTAAATATATGAGTAGGACACGATTTGAGGGTTGTCCAATATATGGTAGAGAATGGTAACATTAGTGTATATACGCACCCTCGTCAGTAGTTCACCGAAGGCTTCAAATGAAGAGATTAGCAATGCTCAATCTGTAAAGTTGTATACGAGAAGTTACCATTACTGGCAACGGAGTGAGTAAACTGAAATATGAAAATCCAACTGATCATGGAAGATGGCGGAGGAGAATTCAAAACGCGCTAATAATCATTAATAAACACAAAACGTAGAGCTGAAGATAAACATCGTGTTGCTTGACAAGAAATATTTGTTTATGGAGATTTGTTCTGTGTAAAGATAATTTATCAATAACGTGTCTAGAATTAATATTTAGCAAAGCGGGACCTTGATCATACATGTACATGTACATATGTGTGTATTTGCATGCATTCTTTCTACTTTATTTTACCATAGGTTTTATACATATGTTTACACATCCGCAAACCAAATGTATTAACAAGCGTAATGATGCGAAAATAAAGAGGGATAATCTGGGAAATGTTCTGGCAAAAGTATGTGTATGTGTCTACACTTGATTATCTTTATCATATTATATCAAATGATAACTTCGAAGTTTTCGATTTTTTATCCTTCTATATATAGATTTCTATTTCAATATGATATAAGGTATGATAATAATTTCAAACATTTATTTACACACTGAAAAATTGAACTAAAGAGTATGTAATTAAATAAATAATCAACTTCCCAGTGGAACTCAATTTTTGACTTCATTGTTTAGAATAATGTGAGTAAAATCTAATATTAAATAATAAATATCTTTCTTTTATATAAATACTGCCATGACTCTCAAAAAAAAAAAATCTTTCGGGTGAGACATTATACCTTGAGAATACTTTCATAAGTAAAATATACAGATAAATCTCCTTAAAGGGGCAGTAGCACGTTTTTATGGGGTATATAAGGTGATGTCAGGTAAATGAAAATAAACGGTTCCAATTGAAAGACAATGTATTTAAACTACATGGAGCAGTAATAATTCAAAAATATATCGTAAAGTTTAGCCATGCGATTTCTTTTTCTTACAGAAAGTGAATTAAAGGTGTTCACACAAAAATGGCCGCCAATGTATTGTATGCGAATCTTCATATTTTGTCCTCTGACTATGGCTAATTGGCTTGTGTAATGAGATTTAAGACACTATCAAAGTAATACATTCAGCACTAACATACAAATATCAGTGAAAATTTTAAAATATAAAATTATCAAAAAACGTGCTACTGCCCCTTTAAGGAACAGTAGTATGTTTATTGAAATATTAAATCTCCACCCCAATTTATATATGTTCATGTAAAATATGCAATCTTCAAAGGGCCAAACAATTAATTACTTAAGGCAACTTTGTATAAATATTTTCAAGTTTTTTAATAAAAAATCACTGGTGTCCATTTCTTGAGTGAACACCTTTCATTCATTTGAAACTAAATGAATTAAGGGAATTAAACCTATAGCTAAACTAGACATGGTACGCTCGTTTTAGACTTTCATTCTTTGGAAAAAATAATTATCCTCAAAATTTGCAACTTTGTTTTTACTTCATGTGGTCATTATACGTACCTAAAACTTGTCTGCCCCTTTAAACTGATTACATTATGTAACGTCTTCTATTAAGATGTTCGTGTTGACATGAAGTGTGAAGTATCGTCTCATTGATGTAGCAACCAGCTGAATTTGTCAGACAACTTACGCAAAACTGGAGATAATCACATTTGTGTTCTTCAAATCTAATATAGGAATGCCTTATTGAATTGTCCGTAAGATAATTCAGTTAGTTTTATGCAGCAAGTTATCAAACTTAGATGATTTGATCAAGGGAAAGAAGTTAGGATGAAACGAACACTTTTAGATTTGAGGTATTTTTAGTTTGACCTTTTGAGGAATTTTTCTAAAGGAAAGACACCTTGTCTTTTCCTTTGCACACGACACTATTAGTTATGATCACCATTTCAATTATTTCCGTGGAAAGTATTATTTGTTTGTGTTAATACTTCATCTTGGCAGTAACAATTACTATGGTTATTAATTCATCTTGGTACAACGATTAATAAATCTTAGCAATCTAAAGTATTCATATTACCATAACCTGACCCCTGGTAATTCTCTCCGCACAGAGGCAGATCAAGTCAAGAAATGTTGATACAGCCTCTGTTATATTACGTCGAGTTTGTGGGATAGAATGGGTGATGCCTGATTGGAGGCAATCAAAGTTAGTTGTGCAATCAGCGACGCTGTTCTAAAATCCTTAATTTGGCTACTACATAATTGCAAAGGCATTGTGATATGAACCAACCTTTTAATGCGAGAACCGTTGTCATTTGATAAAAAACTTAAAATTGATTGTGGTGCAATTTGTTTTCGCAAGGGGATACTGCCGGAAACCCACGAATTTCGGCGTAACAGAACAGAGACAGTATCAACATTTCATGACTTGATCTGCCTCTGTAGGGAGAGAATGACCCCTGGTAGAAAGAGGTGGAAAGAGGTTCTGGGACCTCTTCTGTATAAGACATAGGTTCTCTTCTCGACTGTTTTCAAGCAAGTATCACTTCTACTAGAAAGTACACCATGTATCTTGTCTTTATGAAAATGATAAATAACTTTAACACGTGATTGCTGTGGACATTACCAGAATGCAATATGCAAGTTATCAGTCATATTAACTGTCCTCAATATTGTTTACGTTTTCTTTGCTATGTACTTTGGTTTTTCAACTGATTTTAAGTATGTTTTAACCATAATTGCGTTTTTTAAATTGTAAAATAGAATGTTAAAGCAATCACATTAAGATCAGATCGACACTTTTCACTCGTTTCTCGAGGAAAGATTGAGTTTCGATCTGACCTTAATGAGAATGTTGTTTAAGTTAAATGCTTAAATATCTTAAGGTTATGATTCCGAAATGTTATCATGATTAAAAAAACAAGCACATATTAAAATGTTAAACAGTGATTTCATTTACTTTCTTTGCTTACAAAATACATGTTAAAGGGTTCTAGTATGTACGATTGTCTTTATGTACTTTCTGAACTTTTGATCCCATACCATGTTATTTGATTATGTCCAACAGTTTCGCAAAGAAGCTCAGAACATACCACTGATTACTGTATATTCACTGAAGCAATAAATGTTGACAGCAAGTGTTAAATAAACCCTCTATGATGCAGCAAGTAGCAGAATATGTCAAACAATGACGTAAGATGGGAGGCAATCTAATTTTCCTGCTTGAAATCTAATATTTATCTGTCTGATTGAATTATCTGTGAAGAAAATCTAATCATTTTTACAAAGGAAGAAATGATATTTCCATGATCTACTTTAAAAGTTATGTATTAAACACCTTAAGGATAATGTTTTGATTCTATTTCCTTTCCATTTCCATTCGTTGAAATCTTTGAGCCTAAATAAAGTAATTCGTTCTTTTCTTTATTCTTGTTGATTTTCTATTTATGTTTCTTTGCTATGTAAAGTGTAGGTTGCCCAATCCTTATCATGTTTACTAGAAAACAGTTTTCGGTCATTTGCACGAGATAGTTTTGAATAGAAAGTCCAAAACCAAAAAATGAGAAAATAATTCAGTATGGTGTTATAAAATGACAATTTAATAAATAAGCAAAAACGACTAATTCCAACTCATAGTTGAACTGACAACTTACTTACATCACTGTAAAAAGAAAAATATTACAAATTTAGAAAATGAATATCATATACCTGACATGTGATAAATATTGACTATCCAACGACGAACAAATTCATAAGCTTCTTTGAATATGCAAACAAACTTGACATCACTTATAAACGTGACTCTATTTATTTAAAGTATTTACTCTAAATTATCCATAGAAACTTAATTGTAATACATGCAAGATTACAATTCGTAAATCCCATGTATTACAGGGATATACCAACAGCAGGCGCTAGTTGGAATCATACAATTTCAGAAACGATAATGAATTTAACAAACATATATATATTCGATTTTTGGATAAGAACATATTAATTTTAAACAAATTAAATGCTTTATGCCAGGTGATACCATACAAAATTTAAGTCGTGTTGATCAGGTTATGCTAAATAAGGTTTTAATTTAAAGGGGCAGTAGCACATTTTTTGACAATTTTATTTTCTAATTTTTTCACTTATAATTGTAAGTTAATGTTAAATGTATTACTTTGATAGTGTCAAAACTCTTATTACACAAACCAATCATCCATAATCAGAGAACAAATTATAAAGATTCACATAAAATGCATTGGCAGCCATTTTTGTGTGAACACCTTTAATTCATGTTGTGTAAGAAAAGGAATCGCATGGCTTAACTTTACATTATGTATTTAAATTATTACTGCTTCATTTAATATTAATACATTGTCTTTAGATTGGAACTATTTATTTTCATTTTCCTGACATCACCTTCTATTCCCCCTAAAAACGTGCTTCTGCCCCTTTAAAGGGTCCAGATTTTCTTAACGTATTAACGTATATAAAGTCTTCTCTGTAGCTTAGTGATTTGAACATATTTATTCAAAATGAAAGGATTGGGTAAAAGTTATCCAACCTAGTGAAACTCTCTCCTTAGCTTAGTAATAATAAGAGGTGTAAAGTTAAGCCCGAACGATACAACTTTAAGCTTAATTATAACTTGTAAGAAAAGTGACTTTTGAATTTATTTTACTCATTGACTTTAAAAGGGCAGTAGCACGTTTTTCGGTAATTTTATATTTCAAATATTTCACTGATAATTGTAAGTTAATGCTAAATGAATTAATTTGACAGCGTCAAAAATCTCATTACACAAGACAATCATCTATAGTCGGAGGACAAAGTTTGAAGATTCATATAAAATCCATTGGCGGCCATTTTGTGTGAACACCTTTTATTCGTTTTATGTAAGAAAAAGGAATAGCTTGGCTAAACTTTGCGTTATTCATTTGAATTATTACTGTCTCATTTAGTTTAAAAACATTGTCTTTCAATTGGAAACATTAATTTCCATTTTCTGACATCACCTTATATTCCCCCTAAAAACGTGCTACTGTCCCTTTAAATCAGTATGGTGTCTGATTAAATCATTGTGGATACGACCTAATTATTGTTGATGCCAATAATTAAACTGTTCACATGATCTAATTTGCGGAGGAATCCATAGGGACAATGACCAACATAGGCATTTCGTTAATATGAATAATTTATATGTTATGAACGACCAAAACATATAAACGAAAGTTATCTCGAAATTATGAGCATATTGAGGTTATAATGGTAATTGTTCAAGACGAGAAAACATTCAACCCATATAAATTATAAAATCGACAGCATTAAAATATTACATACAATCTTAACAACTGAACAACCACAGTCGCTATTGTATAATACAACAAAAATGCATATAGAAGTGAAGGCCTACTAAAATAATTATCATTTCCACTTGATATTAGTTAGGAAAGTATGACATGTTTTTGAAAGCCACACAAATTCCAAGGAAATCCTTTTTCAATAATCAATATTCCAACCCCGACTCTCATGATTTGTGATAGCCTCTAGCTGCTTTTCTAATGATAGATATATTGTTAATTTTTATTGTTAACATGGTATCAATAACATTTTTCCTGAGCCTCCTCCTGAGCCAATTTCAGCGCTAAAGTACATGCTTCAGCGCTTATATACATAAATGACTGCATTACTTTGCGTTATCCCAATGCAATACAGACCGTTATTAATTAACTATCAATGATATGGCACTTATACAATTTATACGGCCTGCACTATACGAATCCACAACTGGGCCAATACAGGAAAACTGGGCCAATACGAGCAAAACAGGGCCAATACGAGCAGACTGGGCCAATACAAGTATGAGCATGCGCATACACACAAATGGCGAGAGTCCGAAGCTATCGCTTCAAACTTTCAAAATATATGAGAGTTCATCAATCTCATTGATAATTATGATTTCGGTAAAAATTAACTCTCTAATGTTGTGCAAGTAAATTACAAAGAAGTTAATTAATAAAAACGTCATTAATCAAGTTTTTTGTATTGGCCCAGTTACAGGTCCTAGGTCCTCTGTATTAGCCCTTGGCTTCGCCTCGGGCCAATACAGCAGACCTCGGACCTGTAACTGGACCAATACGGAAAAACTTGATTAATAACATTATAGGAGTAAACTATCAAATGAGGTCTCAAAAATTTAACAATCTATCATAATAACATGCGAAAAATGAAATGGTATTACATTATGTATAGACATTTTAATTGTTGACACCCTGAAACTCTTTTAGATTAGAGCAAAGCATGCAAAAGGCTTAGCCTTAACAGATGCAAGCGAAAAGCGTGCAGCACGTGACGACTCGTATCCCTTGGCATAGCGGGCGGGTGAACCAATGCGAAACACAAGCACTTTAGACATTTGTATTGTCAATACAATGTATTCTATATGTACCAGAGCTTTTCAACGGGAATTTTGATCTCGGAAATAACATATTTCCAAAGTTTCTTTTGGTGACATCTGTAACTTCTTCCCAAAAGACGGACTTACCCGAAATTATAGGAAATGTTTTAAATAGAAATCAAAATTTCGTTTGAAAAGCCTTGTTATATATAAAATATGAACAATACCAAGACTCTGTGTTTTCCGTAACCTGTGTTCATGTTGTTATTGTGTGATTTCCGTAACCTGTGTTCATGTTGTTATTGGGTGACGTAATCGTTTTGGCACCTTGTATGGACCTTCTTGTACATTTCTATCTACAGCACGTGCAGCACGAGAGGCTCATGGCAATGCAAGTTATTTGCTATCTACACTGTCCGTATGTGTTAACGTTCTGATAGAAAGAAAGCTTCATCCGAACTGTCTAAGTTTGCGTCATTTTCAATGTGGCGTTCGGCTCGTGTGTAAAATAGTGACCTCGACTTAAAGGGTCATGATTCATGGGGGCTCAAGGATATTGAACACGTGTTATTCGGTAACATGCTTTCTGAGGTATTTCAAACAAATACACATCATAAAACAAATGTCAAATCGTTTAGTTCATTTTCATACAAAATCTTCTCCAGGATACATGGTTTTCTTTCCATGGCATTCATAACAGTTCAATCAAGTGACCAGTGAAATTGACATGACAGAAATCAACTAGCTGATTTGAATATTCATTACACATAAGACCACGAGGCCAAAGCTTTTAACATGAGAAATTTATGTTCTTGTCAGTAAACGCCCGTACTGTATTCACATTACCTAAAGTTCGACACTTACATTACAACCGTGTTCCATGTGTGAGGTTGAGGAGAAGTCAATTTGAAACCCTTCCCGAAAAGCTTAAATGCAAATACGTGAACATATCGATGGTATGTTAGGAAAATAAACCCATTGGATTATCCTCTTCGCCTGTGCATCATTTAAATCATGGTAACTTCAAACCAATAACACAAACAAAATTATAAGTTGTACAGTATTTAGAAATACGTTAACGATATACAATGTATATCTAAAACTAATTTCGATGAATCTTTAGCACTATATCCAGTAAAAAAAAAATCAAAATTCATTATTGATCATTTAAAAAAACCCTCTCAAAATGCCTCTCAAACAACTTGCAAAAGTAGGATAATTTTTTTATCATCCAAAACTGTGTTCCACAGGAGATATAGCTTGTGAAAGATCAAGCGATATCTCCTAAGAGATATCGCTTTGACAGTAGATTTTGAACAATGCCCTATAAACAGAAAATACATGACATCACAAACGTTTTACATCATCAGTAAAGACATCACAATGCTATGACGTCATAAACACAACGACATCATAATGCTATGACGCCATTAACACGATGACGTCACAATGCTATGACATCACTGGTTTAGGAGTTGGAGGGCTAAACAGTGTTCAAAGATGTACATTTTCATGCTAGTGTGATGAAAAATGATTTTGGATGATAAATAGAATCTCACCCTCGTGTCTTCTGATATCAAATATATCGGCAAGCCTCGGATATTTGTTACTTTTATCAACTTGTGTTGATATAAACTAAAAGGCAAAAGAAAGTATAGGTCGGGTTTAAATGATAATAATGACAACAAAACAAGTCGTATCAGTACAGTGTTTGGTTTATACAAAAGACGGGTTTCATATCATCATTGTGGCACAATATCATAAGCAAACAAAAACTACATGATGCGTGGGATCTCATTGAACAGTGGTGGGGTCAAAATAAGTACTGTTCAGCGATTACTGAATCCACATGCTTGATTGCAAAAGTTCTCAAACCTACACAGCACGGGTTTCAGTAGCGTGTATGTCCACCATGTGCATCAATGCAGGCAGTGATACGTCTCCTCATCGATGACGTCAGACGTCTGATGACGTTAGGTGAAATTCTTTACCATTTTTCCCTGAGAGCAATTTCCAGTTCATTTATGGTAAATGGTGGTTGCTGACGGTTCCTCATTTGTCTGTCGAGATGGTCCCAAAGGTGTTCTATTGGGTTCATGTCCGGGGAACAGGCAGGCCATGGCAGAACGTGATCATTGTGCTGATTCAAGAAGTCCCTTGTCAATCGTGCTGAATGAGGCCTGGCATTATCATGCTGGAATACTGCTCCCTGTGGTTGATTTTGCAGGAATGGAAGCATTACTGGCCGTATAATGTCATCTCGGTACTTAACAGCATTCAAATTCCCATGCACAATCACTAGTGGAGTCTTCTGCTCTCCACAAATGCCTCCCCAGACCATTACACTCCCCCCACCGAATTGATGATGCTCTTGTACGCACACTGGAGCCAAACGTTCACCTCTACGTCGGAAAACTCGTTGTCTGCCATCGTTCCTGAACAACCTGAAACGATTTTTATCGGAAAACAACACTCTGCGCCATTCCCTGACTTGCCAGACTCGAACTCGTCCCGCCCATCGTACTCTCTCACGTCGATGTTGGGCGATCAAGAACATTCCTCTGAAGGGACGGTAAGGTCTGATACCTACAGAACGTAGTCTCCGTAGGATTGTACATGGACTGATGCGACGTCCCAGATCCGTTGCCGCCGTTGCTGCCGCAGTTACGAATCTGTTACGAAGGTGAATGGTTCGTATACGGTGATCTGCGTGCGGTGTTGTCACGCGTGGTCTTCCGGTTCTTGGCCTATCCTGGGTCCTACCTGTCTGCCGGTGTCGTTGGAGGAGTCTGGCCACCGTTAATGGTGTGAAACCGAACCTTCTTGCAATTTGGACCTGTGTTGCCCCAATCTCGTGCATTCCAATAGCTCGCTCTCGCTCCGCTTCTGTTGATCTTGGCACTTCTTTTTTGTGCTTTCATCAGCTGTGTTTCCAACCTCTTGTATGCGCATATTTATACTCTACTTCAGCACGTGCATTTCGAGCTATTGGCTTAAAACGTGTTTTACCATTTTCACGTGAGGTGTGGTACCATGAATAAGGATTCGTTTTAGCAATGTGTTTCTCTCCGAATTGTACTCGGATAATGACATTGTGAACAAATTTGGTTCACCTTTTAACAAAGTTTTAAAATAAAATTGATTTTTCGAACCTATACTTTCTTTTGCCTTTTAGTTTATTTGATATCAGAAGACACTTGGGTGAGATTCTCTATTGATCTACCACAGAGACAAACATCACAGACTGCAATATCTAAATGGCTCTTTTGCAGACTAAAGTGTTGACACGTGGCGGCAAAGATTTACTCAAAGGCTTAATTCGTTGATCATTTGACATGAGAATATTGGTAATCTAATTCTTCAGATTCACAATTAGATTATATCCCGTGTTACAGAATCGTTGCCGAGGATATGAACCCATATACATAATTATTGCGACATTGAAAAAGCATATTTGTATTATACAAAGTAATTCTTTAAAAAGGGGCGGAATCGCGGTAAATAAAACGGAATTATATTTTGGCAATTGCTCGACAATATTTTACAATCAAATAATGAAGTTCTGAAACGAACGTATAATGTCTAGTTTATGAGTTACTCCGTGAGGTGTTAGGGGTTATATGTGCTAAACTTTAACAAAAGAATAAAAACAATATTTATGGATGAAACCTTCTTTATTCATAGAGTGCTACGTATTACAATACCGTAATCTGATCGAGATGTATCGAAAGTATCATTTTAAAGGGGCAGTAGCACGTTTTTTGATAATTTTATATTTAAAAAATTTCCACTGATAATTGTACGTTAAAGGGGCAGTAGCACGTTTTTTGATACTTTTGTATTTTAAAAATTGCACTTATAATTGTAAGTAAATGCCTAATGTATTATATTGACAGTGTCAACAATCACATTACACAAGCCAATCACCCATAGTCAGAGGACAAAGTATGAGGATTCACATAAAATCCATTAGCGGCCATTTTTTTGTGAACACCTTTAATTCATTTTTGTAAGAAAAAGGAATCGCAAGGCTGAACTTTACGTTATATATTTGAATTATTACTGCTCCATTTAGTCTTAATACATTGTCTTTCATTTGAAACCATTAATTTTCATTTTCCTGACATCACCTTATATTCCCCCTAAAAACGTGCTACTGCCCCTTTAATGCTTTATGTGTTATTTTGAAAGTGTCAAAAATCGCATTACATAAGCCAATCATCCATAGTCAGAGGACAAAGTATGAAGATTCACCTAAAATCCATTGGCGGCCATGTTGTGTGAACACCTTTAATTCAAACGAATCGCATGTCTAAACTGTACATTATATATTCGAATTAGTACTGCTCCATTTAGTTTAAATTTATTGTCTTTCAATTGGAACCATTAATTTTCATTTTCCTGACATCACCTTATTTTCCCCCTTAAAACGTACTACTGCCTCTTTAAAGCTAATCGACCATAGTGAAAACAGGTTTGAATTCACAATTGTAATTTTAAAATTAACGCGCGGCGATCAGTCCAACCTGATTTTACTAATCTCAAATAGCCAGAATGAAAGTTTCGAGTTGGTCACGTTTGATAAGTTATATAACTAGAATTCATGTAAGTTTAACGTGTTAATTTGACTTTTGCGAATACATATGACTGTTTTAAGAATTTCATTTAAAACAAGTTGTTTTCAAATTTTTCGCATTAGGAAATGAATATGTGAGATATGTTGAATTAATATAATTAAGTATGCCAGTTTACGTTCGTTTCAAAGCGAAGCAGAATGTGACGAATATCACGGAGTGGCTCTTTAAGCTCATTCTCTCCCCACATAGGCAGATCAAGTCATGTTGATTTAGCCTCTGTTCTATTACGCCGAAATCCGTGGGTTCCGGCAGTTTCCCATTCTCTCCCCACAGAGGCAGATCAAGTCATGTTGATTTAGCCTCTGTTCTATTACGCCGAAATCCGTGGGTTCCGGCAGTTTCCCCTGGCGGGAAAAAACTGCATCACAATACATTTGAATTTCTTTAACACATGACAACGCTTCTCGCATAGAAAGGATGGTTCATATCACAATGCTTTTGTCTTGATTCAGTAGCCAAAACGATGATTTCAGAATAGCGTCGCTGATTGCACAACTAACTGTGATTGCCTTAAATCAGGCATCTCCCGTTCTATCCCACAAACTCGGCGTAATCACAGGAGTTCCAAACTCGGAGTGGACAATATAAGAACAAATATTCAAAACCTGGACTTTTGCACTCATATATCGATTTCATATGTTGAGATAAACCTACATCTCAAATTTGAACGAAATCGGTCAAGAAATAAAGATTTTAGCGTAACCTCTACCTATTATATAGAATACAGAAGGGGGGACACTCCAGTCGCTAAAACCTAATCGAAAACAGGACACATTTATTATTTTAACGTGCGCTGCAATTAATACTAATTTTTATCGCAAAACTATGCACTGGAATCATAGATCAATCTTTTAACTTGCTGACCATCTCTGCCAATTTTTCGAATTCCATTCAACTTTTGACCACTGACCATCGCATTAACACCACACCTATCTTTGAACAAATGCCCGGCTGACAAACACGCTGCATCTACATTTGAGAATGATGTTTAATTATAATGTTTATGAAATTAAATAACATGAATGATTATTTATCTATATCGATGCAAATATCTTCAAATTCCATACTGATATATTCAAATGATTTCTTGATTGTACGAAATAATGTACATGTTCATTAATTAAGAACTATTTTGTTTTAAGAAAGATATATAATTTAATATGACCAGATATCTTTTCGACTTACACCACACTTTATGCTGGTCAGTCTAAGCCTCAATAATCCGATAGTGAGTCTAGCTAGATGTGGTAGCGGGTCGCGTCAGCCGACATTTGACCCTCCAACGATATGTGTATGAATGCAGACTATTGCAGCTTGGTAAGGCAATCCCTGATTGGCCAATTCGATAGATCCGCTGACGCGACCCGCTACTGTATTGCTGACAACACGTTAAACCCTAACTCACATCATCTTCCTTGCTATCCTACCTGCCACAAATACAACGCTTCCTATCGTTTGACCCCCGCTACCTGATAATGTACTTCGATAATGTTTGTCAATGCACTCGATCATTCCGCGAAGTTTGTAAAATTTAAGCATCTCACCTAGAAAAATATCATATCCGGATGACGTCAATTGGTATTTCGATGACGTTTCTTTGACAGTCAAAAAACATGAAATTTAATATTCATCGAAGTTTAAAGGGAAATAGTGTCCTTGGGACTAACCTTTATAAAGTTCGAATATTTATATGTCTGAGCAAAAATCCAATGTTAAACAATCATGGTGAAAGCACAATCTTAAATTTTACAGGTTATGGTTTGACAAATTCTAGTTGAACAGGCGTTCTAATTATTTTTTAACTTTTGAGCTTTGAACAGAAAGTCTGTAGTTTAATGTCATCCTCGCGCTTAACCTATAGACAACAAAGGTTTATGCCATTCAGAATCGTGCTTCATTAAATAGTTAAGTGTCGAGACAGTATCGACTTATCATTGTCTTCAATGTTAGATTTTGGCATATCTGGCCTGAAAGCCCTTATATATAAGATTAAAACCTATTTTCGTGTACTATCTTGTGTACAGACATCTTAAAAGTGAGGATTATGATTTATAAATTTGGAGACCCTGTGGTCGCTAATAAGGGTCAAAGTGGCCACACCCTTACTTTTGTCTTCTTCTACAGAACCAAAATGCGTAGAAATATTGTGTACAGACTCTTTGACTAGTGAGGATTAAAATTTATATCTTTGGTGACCTTGGAAACCCAGTGACCCCTAAATACCTATTTCCAATTATTTCTACAGATGCACAAGGCATAGAATTATGAAATTTTGCGTAGAGAATTCTTAGATAATCGGGATTCTATCGAAATGGTTCATTAGGCCCCAAATTTAAAGGCAAAATTAAATATGAAGCCTAGGGAGCTACAGAGCCCAATGGCTCTATTTCTTATCTTGCGGCCACATGTTTTAATCGTTATCAGGATTTCATAAGCAAAGGTTACACGATAAGGTTAGGCCAGCAAAAACTTGTCTCTAACCAGACAAAGGTTACATAATTTATACCTACGGAGTAACATGCAATATTCTGATACACGAAGTTAAATCCCCTTTTCAGGTCAACAGTCAAAATACAGCTTGTTAAATCTAAATGTAATGTATGTATGTATATGTTTGATTAAGTTTTTTTAAATGACATCATTGTAAAACATTGCCAAAACATATTTAAAAACTAATTTATTATTTTAGTTCTTTTTTCCTTAAGTGTATGTATCTAATTTTCTATTTATGGCTATATAACAGAGCACAAAACTAAGATTATCTTGGTTCTGGAAACGAAGGGAACGGGCTGGCATATAGGCTGATAGTGATGTAACACATATAATTGAATTTGCTGAGTCTACATATATCTATTGAACTATATGATCAAATGATGGTAGCTTTTATCAAATTTATTCCATGACTTTATGAAATTATTGACGGTAATTTTGTGTAAATGTTCTGTAGTCTGAAAATTGTTAGTCTTGCTCTCTGGCTGTGACTGATGAAGTCATCGAATATACAGTTGTAGGTGTAAGGGGAATATGATGTATATATATATACTTCCGACGTTCTTCTTCTCGAGTGTAAAATCTTGGTGACATGAGAAGGCCGAACAGATTTTCTTAATCAAAGGTAAGAAAGTACTTCGAAAACTACGAATGTTAACCTTTATGTTAGCTGCATAAATTATACTTCATGGAATCTTGAATTCAAGGGTGTATAAAACATCCACTGCAAAAACGTCAATCACAGGAGTTTAATATGCGGACTTAATGTAACAGTTGAGAGCTGCTATTGAAAAAGTGTGGGATGTAAACTGTTGACAACCGAGCAGTGCTTAAGGATGGACATATATAATTTGTATCTTCTTCTCCAGTTCCAAAAGGGCTAGAGAGCTGAAATTTGTGTGCAGACTCCTTGGCAAATGGGTATTCTAAATTGTAGATTTCGTGACCCCCTGACCCCAAATGGGGTAACAGGGGTCACAATCTTAAAAACCTATTGCCATCTTCTTCTCCAGTTCCAAAAGATGTAGAGAGTTTAAGTTGTATGTGCAGACTCCTATGCCAGTTGGGATTCCAAATTGAAGATTGTGTGACCCCCTGAACCCAAATAGGGTCACAGGGGTCAAAACCTTAAAACATATTTTTATGTTCTTTTCCAGTTCCAAAAGGTCTAGAAACCTGAAAAGTTGTGTGTAGACTCCTTGGCCAATGAAGGTTCTAAATTGTAGATTTGATTACCCTATGACAGCAAATAGGGTCACTTGTGTCAAAACCTTAAAAGCATGTTTCCATCTGATGAGCTACAGAGCCCATGGCTCTATGTTTTATATTCACTTTACGTGTTCATCACAATTGGTTTTAACAACAATCTTTGCTTCATACCCTCAAACAACAGGGTTTCTTGGCTAAGACAGTATCCAAGACGAGAAGTCGTTTTCGCCAATTTTTTTATCATTTCAACTTCAAAAACGTCAATGTTAAAATGTCAACTACACTGTGCTATATAAAGGCCCGTTGTCAGCCAATATGAAAAAGTTAATAGCTTTTGAAATCAATATAAAGACAAACTCTTTCCTCGACTTCAATAGTTACCCCTTTATTCTAATTTGAAATATTAAAGGCGGAAAATCGCAAAACGTTTCAGTGTCTAGTTATCAGATTTGGATCAAGATGGAAGGACGAGGACATTTTTTCTTTGTATTAAGCTTGATAATCGTAGTTGATGCCGAGGATGTTTTGAACATTTTTCCTATTGGAATAAAAATGTGCGAGCGTCTTTGTCTCCGAACAGTTGGATGTAACCTGTTTAGATACAGCTCCGAACATTTGTCTTGTCGCTTGTTGAAAGAAACTTCAACAGATCTGAGAACAGATGCAACATTCAAAGTATTCACGACCAAACGGGTACCCTCATTCTCTCCCCACAGAGGCAGTTCAAGTCATGAATGTTGATCGCGCCTCTGTTCTTATTAGACCAAATCCGTGGGTTCCGGCATCCTGTTTCAGAGTACGAATGTTACGCTATCTCCACAGAAGCTAGATTCGGCCCGACTTGTGATAGAACCAATCAAATAATTTTCTCGTTGAAATTTTATCGAGAAGGTGGCGAGAAAATGATTTGATTGGCTACATCCCAAGTCGAGCAGCGCGAGCGAATCTAGCTTCTGAGCCCAGGGTACAGATTAGTGGAGTGAGCGTAACATTCGTTACCGGAGACAGAATGCGGTTCCGGCAGTTTCAACTGTCGGAACATATTTGCAACACAACCCATTTGAGTTTTTTTAGCAAATAACAGAGCATTTTGAGTGGTAAGGGTGGTTCACATACGTATTGTCAAGGTTCTGTAACCAGATGTTGTTTTTAGAACAACAAACTTTGATTGCTTCCAATCATTCATTTCCCATTCTATCCAACAAACTCACAGAGGTTCGATCAACATTTCATGACTTGATCTGCCTCTGTTAGGAGAGTATGCGGTACCCTTTGGTAAAATGTATGTATCGCTACATATTTTACAGTGAAAAATATAACAATTCAAGTCAAGCAATTTGAATTTTGAAAAATTCAATTTTTATATTTTAAGGGACATGTCTGTCACTTGGTATAAAAGTATCTTATAAGTTTGTTAAATGATATAATAGTTTCAAAGGGTTGTTTAGTCTTCTATTTTGATATAACGATTAATGGTCGTGTGATTTTTTCAGAATGCGATTAAAAATATATATTAACCTCAGAATTTGAAGAAAATTTATCACATTTTATTTTGTTGACCTGAGATACAAAATTCTGATGTTAAAAAAAATAACATATCTATAAAAAAAATCAATTAATTGTTTCGTTTTTTGAGTGAGTATTATTCATATTTGTAGATTATGTGCCTTAATTGATAAATCTTGAATATCATGTCTAAGGTCTTTTTCATCTACCACGTACAACCTTCTTTGTTTCAGAATAGAGAAATAAGGTTTCAAAACACAGATGAAAACTTCGAACTAAGATGCAGAGATTGTCCATCAACATCAATAATATTTCAAAACAACAGAAAGCGTATGATTTGTCGCATTAGTAAGTATATACATATATCCATTATAGAATATTGAGGCTTTGTTTACAATACTGATTTATATAATAACATATTTTATTTATTTCTGATATTATCTATGTTATGTGCTGTGTTGTTGTTACGGTAACAGAATTTGTCCAACCAATTGCAGAGAAGCTGTTCATTCAGATCTTATCAGATTATTTACATATCTTTGACCTTATTGTGAGAAATGACATGCTAAATTACAAAGCATTGTTATAGTCATTCTATGGGATAAAACTTTCTCGGACCAATTGCAGAAAATACAATCATACATTCTTTAGTTTGTAAGGGGGGAGGGTTAGGGTTGATCAAATGCTGTGGAAGATGTCTACTGATGATCTTGATAATGGTATGCCAAAGCTTGATAACTAAGTAATTAAGTAGGACAGGGATGCACAGTCGGGGGTATAAATAAAGTTGGATATACTTTTTGTCGTTTACCATCATGTATTTTAAAGTGAGGAAATGTACATCTTCTATATTGAATTATTGTAGGATCACCAATAAATCATCCGAAAGTGTCATCAAGACTTCTCATTGTAAACGACGGCATCGGAGGCATTCAACAACTTTCTCTTAAAGACCATTCTGTATCAGAATTAGTTTATGATATAGGTGGTGCCGAGGATATAGCATATCTATCAGATTTGAATCAACTGGTCTTGATGAGTGCTCCTAAGATCAAAATTGCGCCAATGGATTTAAGTCATCTTAAAGTTATAAAGACAGACGTTTATGGACAGCTTTGTACAACAGAAGACAGGATATTTTATTACAATTGTCCATCTGGCTTTTCATGCAACTCTACTATTTCTGGTTACTTTTCAATGTCCCCCAGCGGTAAAAACATATCTAGACTAACAACGACGCCTTGGACACCAGGTAGTATTACAGTTGACATCATCAGAGGACATTTATATATCGGTGGTCCATACATTATCTTCGTTTACAATTACTCAGGCCATAAGATACTATCATTCAAGGGGTCTAGAATGTTGTTTATCGAGCCACATAGTGAATGGCCTTACATATATGATCAACAAGGTGGGCAACTCAATCGTAGGTCGTGAATTGTTTTGTTCACTAAAACCATTTATGGACAATATATGCATTTTCAATGGTACTCTATATACATTCAATGATGCATGTGATGTTTTGGTCGTATCCAAAAAGAGACGAGATTTGGTTAAAGTATCTAAAAGACACAATGACTACAGCAAATGCTCATGTTGTTTGATACCATGAATAATGTAGCTCGTTAGCGTGCTCATGTTGCTCAGTACCATCAATTTCAAGCTCATCGCCTGATTGTCATGATGTATGTTCCAAACATATCTGGCTTATCAGCAGATGCTTATGTTGCATGGCACCAAAATCTCGTTAGCAAATGTTCATGCTATTTAGTACCAATAATCTCTTGTATAAAGTTCAGAGGGCTTGGGGAGGGGATATTGGAGAAAGTGGGATGCTGAAAGGGCCGCGGGAAGAGGGTTTGGGTAGGGGCTTATGAGAGTTGAGAGGGTACTGGAGATAAGAGTGCTAGGGGAGGAAGTATGTTTGCGAATATATTCCGAGCTGCTACATAACTACTGATGCTATTTAGAGTTTATTATCCTTTTTAGTGGCTCAGCCTCATGTTACATGGTGCATATAGAGTAAGTAACTGAATTAAAATAGAAATTGTAGTTGATCAATTTAATCCTCAAATGCTTGAAGTTCCTGACCCTTAGAATCACATTAGAATGTTTCCTCATGAATGAATAAAAGTTTACTTGAGAAATTTGCATGTTTGCAACAAATCAAATCTTATATTATAAAATTGACCTTTTGAAAGCTTTTATTTTATCAAGGACAAACAAAGTTTTCAAAAAGATAATGAAATGAGCTTGCTTTTGTATGGTTTTGTGCATTTTAACCCTTACGATGCGGCTATATATTTTTGCTCAACTAGCCCCCGTGGCGACATTGTTTTGTCCGGTGCCAGCCACCGTTATATCCTGATTGCACCGCCCACTGAATATGTTTATGTAGCGAGTCCCGGGTCTTTTACAACAATTGGTGTATCTATTTCGCGGATCCCGGATTTTTATTTAGAGCCTTGTAAAATGTTTACTTATGCACACAGAATAATTCTTTTTACATGGACTTCTAGATACACTGTGCCTCTTTATAAATATATAAAAAAACATTACGATGCGCCTCATATTTTTTTTCCCACAGTCATCAAAAGAAAGTCTTTAATTCCGCTTGCCGCTTCTTTATTTTTGTGCGTGCATAGACATATCATACATGGAAAAAAAGACAATTCTTTTATCTACAAGTTGATATAAAAATTATAAAAATATCTCTAATGGTTCGTGAGATATGAGTGCCGCAAGATGCGCGAGTTAAATACAAGTTCAATTAGCGAACGCCGGCGCGCAAGTAGCGCGTGTGAACGATCACTTATCTTTCGCTTGCCGCTTCTTTATTCCTGTCCGCGCATAGACATATGATACATGGAAAAAAAGACAATTCTTTTCTCTACAAGTTGATATAAAAATTATAAAAATATCTCTAATGGTTCGTGAGATATGAGTGCCGCAAGGTGCGGGAGTTAACACAAGTTCAATTAGCGAACGCCGGAGCGCAAGTAGAGCGCGCACCGCTTCTTCATTGCGCGCATAGACATATGATACATGGAAAAAAAGACAATTCTTTTCTCTACAAGTTGATATAAAAATTATAAAAATATCTCTAATGGTTCGTGAGATATGAGTGCCGCAAGGTGCGCGAGTTAACACAAGTTCAATTAGCGAACGCCGGAGCGCAAGTAGCGCGTGTGAACGATCACTTATCTTTCGCTTGCCGCTTCTTTATTTTTGTGCGCGCATAGACATATGATACATGGAAAAAAAGACAATTCTTTTCTCTACAAGTTGATATAAAAATTATAAAAATATCTCTAATGGTTCGTGAGATATGAGTGCCGCAAGGTGCGGGAGTTAAATACAAGTTCAATTAGCGAACGCCGGAGCGCAAGTAGCGCGTGTGAACGATCACTTATCTTTCGCTTGCCGCTTCTTTATTTTTGTGCGCGCATAGACATATGATACATGGAAAAAAAGACAATTCTTTTCTCTACAAGTTGATATAAAAATTATAAAAATATCTCTAATGGTTCGTGAGATATGAGTGCCGCAAGGTGCGGGAGTTAAATACAAGTTCAATTAGCGAACGCCGGAGCGCAAGTAGCGCGTGTGAACGATCACTTATCTTTCGCTTGCCGCTTCTTTATTTTTGTGCGCGCATAGACATATGATACATGGAAAAAAAGACAATTCTTTTCTCTACAAGTTGATATAAAAATTATAAAAATATCTCTAATGGTTCGTGAGATATGAGTGCCGCAAGGTGCGGGAGTTAAATACAAGTTCAATTAGCGAACGCCGGAGCGCAAGTAGAGCGCGCACCGCTTCTTCATTGCGCGCATAGACATATGATACATGGAAAAAAAGACAATTCTTTTCTCTACAAGTTGATATAAAAATTATAAAAATATCTCTAATGGTTCGTGAGATATGAGTGCCACAAGGTGCGGGAGTTAAATACAAGTTCAATTAGCGAACGCCGGAGCGGAAGTAGCGCGTGTGAACGATCACTTATCTTTCGCTTGCCGCTTCTTTATTTTTGTGCGCGCATAGACATATGATACATGGAAAAAAAGACAATTCTTTTCTCTACAAGTTGATATAAAAATTATAAAAATATCTCTAATGGTTCGTGAGATATGAGTGCCGCAAGGTGCGGGAGTTAAATACAAGTTCAATTAGCGAACGCCGGAGCGCAAGTAGAGCGCGCACCGCTTCTTCATTGCGCGCATAGACATATGATACATGGAAAAAAAGACAATTCTTTTCTCTACAAGTTGATATAAAAATTATAAAAATATCTCTAATGGTTCGTGAGATATGAGTGCCGCAAGGTGCGCGAGTTAACACAAGTTCAATTAGCGAACGCCGGAGCGCAAGTAGCGCGTGTGAACGATCACTTATCTTTCGCTTGCCGCTTCTTTATTTTTGTGCGCGCATAGACATATGATACATGGAAATGAAGACAATTCTTTTCTCTACAAGTTGATATAAAAATTATAAAAATATCTCTAATGGTTCGTGAGATATGAGTGCCACAAGGTGCGGGAGTTAAATACAAGTTCTATTAGCGAACGCCGGCGCGCAAGTAGCGCGGGTGGACGATGTCATTTATTCCGTGCATCGCTGCCGCTTCTTTATCATTGTGCGCGCATAGACAAATGATACATTGAAATGAAGACAATTTACTCCTCTACAAAATGGAGAAAAAAATTTGAAATTATCTCAAACGTTCCGTGAGATATGAATGCCGCAAGGTGGGTAACCCCAATCATTTTTGAGAAAAGGTTTGATATTTCCGACAGATAGCTTGCAGTTTCTTTAGTTTTTCGTGCGCATTTACAAATGACACATTGGACTGAAGCTCGTTCTTCGCTCTTTACAATCATGTAAATGATTTGATCCCCACCCCCTTCCAAAATTGTATATAGTGCCAAAGAAGGGGTGGGGGTTCATGATGCGGCTTCAGTTGAACTTCCACGAACAGCTCACATTGACTTTCTCTGTCTCTGTTACGAAATAAAAAGGAAAAATTTATTTTTATAAATGCTTGTACAATATAATCAACAAATATATAAGTATAACAATAATCACCTTCAAAGGTGCGAATAACAGCTTTATAGAACCTAACAAGGTCTAGAGTTCAGTCCACACTTCTACTTCTTTTTTCTTTCTTCAATTATCTTCATCCCCATCTTCCTCTTCCCTCTCTATCATACTGATATAGGCTTTACAGAAATCTTGTGATGTGTGGTATAGGCGGAAACATGGTTCTACACACAAAGCAACATTGCAGTCTAGACACTCGAAACAAGATTCTCTTCCTACTCTTTTCTTCTTTCTTGCTGGCTGGTTGGCAGCTGCCGCTCCACGCCGCAAGAGTTCACGTCTGGCTTTAGAACATACAACACAGGTGCGTGACAAATTCTTCTTTCTTCCTACAGGCTCGATCTTTGAAGGAAAGTGACGGCCATGCAGGCGTACAATACTGTCGTCGGTCGTACATCGCCGACCCCGGGGACGTCTGCCGAGAGATGCAACCTTATCTCTGTCGGCAAATGTTATGATGTGTTGAACTATTTCTTTTCTAAATTCTCTGTTTGTCTTCAGTGTTTTATCTTTGGAGAGTTCTTTGTACAGAACGTAGGCATTCAAAAGAGCAACGTTGAGGATATGAAACCACACACGCTTCCACCACTTTAGAGTTTTCATCTTGAACGGTGTGTACGACAACATCTGACCGGCCCGGTCGACGCCACCCATGTACTTGTTGTATTCATGAACGATCCGAGGTTTTGTAATTGGTTCTCCAGTCACCCTGTTCTTCCTTCCCGACTCGACATCTTCCGTGTCCTCAACAGTGGACATAAGCAAGACTGACTTTCTGTCCTCATACCTGACGATCAGAAGTTCTTTGTTGTGTTGCTGCAACATAGAACCTTTCTCTGGTTTCTTCGTTTTTCTCTTCAGTTTGACTGGGATTCCGCTCCTATTTCCTCGCAAAGTCCCCGTCGCACCGAAACCACACTTCCACAGATTGATGTACAATGTCACAGATGAATAGAAATTGTCCATGTAAACATGATATCCCTTGCGAGAGTAATCTTTGACCAAATCCATGACCAAATCATACGTTTTCCCTCCAATAGAAACTTCGTTGGTTCTTCCAGTGTAGAGTTTGAATTTACAGACGTATCCATTGTGCGAGTCACACAACATGTAAGCCTTGATGCCATACTTCTTAGGTTTGTCAGGGTTGTAAACCTTGAAGCTGAGGTTGCCTTTCCAAGGCACCAATCCCTCATCAACTGAGATATGTTGAAGCGGTATATAAACTCTTGAGAACCGATGTATGATGCGGTTATACAATATTCCAAGTTTATTGAGTGGGGAAAACTGTGGTGTGTTTCGTCCTGGCATTGTACTGTTATCAGATAAGTGAAGAAACGTGAGCAACAACCAAAACCTGTCTCTAGGCATACACTTTGGGAAGAAAGGCGTCGAGGTAACATCACTAGTCGACCAATACTCTGAAAAGTTCCTCTGTACAACTAAGGACATGGCGATAGTCATCGCTACGAATACTTTCATTTCCTCAGCATTCGTATCCTTCCACTGGCGCATTCTTGACTTGGGCGGGAGGACCTCGTCGTCGCATTCTTGGTGAAAGTATCTATTGGTTTCCGTTGCCATTAATCCGTAATCATCTTCTTGTAAGAACATTTCGAAATAGTCAATAGGTTTTGGTTGCTCAGGCAATTCTTTGAACTGTCCCAGCCCAGTCTGTCCCGTAAAAGGCAGATCAACACGTCCACGTGGCCTCGGCCCGTCCTTCCAGTTTGCCGCAAAATCCCCCTCCCCTGTATCAGAGGTGTCACTGTCTTGATCATCCAAGTCAACGAACTCGTCAGTGGAAGAACCAGCAGAAGCTGCGCTCGCCGTAGCAGCTAGTATACGTCTTGCAATGTTCCTTATGTCTGGATCACTGTCCATGTCCGATACCAATCCATCACTATCACTATTCACATCACTATCATCAGTAGTTTCCATATCAGAAGTTTCATCAGCATGGACTTCGGAAGAGAACTCGTCGTCTGAAGCATACGGCCCCCCATAGTTCCGAGTCCTCGGTCTCCTTCCTCTAAATCTTGGCATCTTCTATATCATCTGTAATAGATTGAAACAGATTTAGACATGTGCAAGTAAGAACAACTCAGGAGCATTTTACAGAGAAAATCAGTGTGAGCCTCATGGACATTCATTTGCCGTCATTCCAAAGTATTTGAAACAATCACACCATCGGCGCCGACGGCACCAAAGGCAATGGTAAAATTCACATATTTGGACGTTTCATGACTGTCCCGGCTAACCCCGGTTCTTTTATTCATACGACTCCCCAAAAGTCGAAAACCTGGGCTTTCTTCTGACTTCCTAGGCGACGAGTTGGCGAGTCGCGAACGAAACAACCATCTACGTCAGGGAAGCTCTGATTGTCAGTTGTGGATTACAAAAGTTTTGCAACTTTTGATAGGTTCCACGGACCTAACCGCCGCAGCGTCGCGGCGAAACCCAAACAAAATTGCCGATGTCAAAAAAAGGACATCAACACATTTTGCGGGGCTTCTTGCATCTTTATTTCTCTTTGCGCATATACATATGATATACCAAAATGATGGCACTTTTATTCTCTTTCCAACGATATATCGTGTGTTAGAGCGCGCCGCTTGGTTAGTGAAATATCAAGCGCGAAAGTACATACTTTTGCGGCCTTTATAGTATAATTATTTGCATGGGCGGACATACAAATGATATGCCAAAATGAAGGCAATTTCATCCTCTTTCCAACGATATCTCATGTGTTAGAGCGCGCCGCTTGGTTAGTGAAATATCAAGCGCGAAAGCAATCTCTCGGACTTTGTGTTCTGAAATCCGAGGCACTGGGCAACGTTGCCCATGAAATTGGTTGTTCTCGAATGGAAGGACCTCGCCCGACATATAAGGAAAATGTTTCAGACCTCGGAATAACACCGAAAATAGTTTTTGAATTTCACTAAACATGATATTGATTTTGAAAGTTTGGGTGCTAAGGGTCAATTTTTCCCATGGTTTGCGGCGAGGCCCGCACTAGAAATAGTGAAAATTCTCGAATGAATGTTCCGAGCACCCTCGATTTTTCATGGGAAAAATTCCCACAAACGTTCCGTCCCTCTCGGGAGAAAATTCTCGGTCTCCGAAAAAGTTGAATAAGTCAAAAACCGATTGCTTCGCGTCAACAACATTTATACCGCAGATAGAGCCCCGACTTTTCCACCTCTCCAATAAGTCACTTTTCACAAATAATTTTTTTTTATTTTGTTATTGACGAAAACGGTTTTATGTAAATATTTCAATAATTAGTAACTTCTCCTTTCTTCCAGGGACGTGAAAGGGTAGACATTGACACTCAAAGTTTGGACATGTGCAGTTTCAGCAAATGGCATCACAAACAAAAATGTTCACGCAGTTCTAAAAAACCCGAGTGCAGCCGAAATTTAGTGGGAAATTTTTCTCACAAAAACGACTATAGTCGGAAAAAGCGTCTCGATCATGACAATATTTCTGTTTCCGAGTTATAACTTTTTAGGCAGAACTGGAAGCAAACTTTCGCTTCGACAGTTTTTAGCTTGGGGGGCTAAGGGTAAATTTGTACCATGTCTCGTGGCGAGGCCCGCACTAAAAATATTGAAAATCCTCGAAAGAAAACTCCGAGTACGCTCGATTTTTCATGGGAAAAAAGTCCATACCTCACGGCGAAGCTCGGAAGTGGTCAAAATCTCCGGCCTTCGTCATAACCCGAGAGTGAAAGTGGCCCAAAAAAAGCCCATACCGCCGGGTGGTCTCGGAAAAGTAGAACAAAAGCACGATCGTGCTCAAAACCCGATAGTGTGAATGTGGTCATGGGACAACTTTCCCATTACATCATGGCGAGACCCGGGACAAAATTTCCGATGGCCGGAAGTGGTCAGAACACTCGGACGTCCCTTTCGTCATGGGAAAACGTTCCCATTACCTCATGCCGAGACCCGGAAAAAAATTTCGATGCCCGGAAGTGGTTCGGAACCTCTGACGTCATCGCAACCCGATCATGTAAGTTTGGTAATGGGACAAGTTTCCCATTACGTCATGACTAAAAACCGGAAAAAATGTTTTATGTCAAAAAGACCTACACACATTTTGCGGGGCTTCTTGCATCTTTATTTCTCTTTGCGCATATACATATCATATACCAAAATGATGGCACTTTTATTCTCTTTCCATCGATATATCTTGCTTTATAGCGCGCCACTTGGTTAGTAAAATATCAAGCGCAAAAGCTTTTTTTTTGCGGCCTTCATAGTACAATTATTTGCAACTGCGCATATACAAATTATACACCAAATTGAAGACAATTTTATTCTCTTTCCATCGATATATCATGTTTTATAGCGCGCCAATTTGTTATTGAAATATCATGCACGAAAGTCGAAAACTTTTAAATATTTTTAGTACAATTATTTGCAACTGCGCATATACAAATTATACACCAAATTGAAGACAATTTTATTCTCTTTCCATCGATATATCATGTGGTAGAGCGCGCCACTTGGTTAGTGAAATATCGAGCGCGAAAAAACACATTTTGTTTGCTTTTGCGGCTTTTTGCGGCCTTTATAGTGCAATTATTTGCAACTGCGCATATACAAATTATACACCAAATTGAAGACAATTTTATTCTCTTTCCATCGATATATCATGTGGTAGAGCGCGCCACTTGGTTAGTGAAATATCGAGCGTGAAAGAACACATTTTGTCTGCTTTTGCGGCCTTTTGCGGCCTTTTGTGGCCTTTATAGTGCAATTATTTGAAACTGCGCATATGCAAATTATACACCAAATTGAAGACAATTTTATTCTCTTTCCATCGATATATCGTGTGGTAGAGCGCGCCACTTGGTTAGTGAAATATCAAGCGCGAAAGAACACATTTTGAAATATTTTTTAGTACAATTATTTGAAAACTGCGCATATGCAAATTATACACCAAATTGAAGACAATTTTATTCTCTTTCCATCGATATATCATGTGTTAGAGCGCGCCACTTGGTTAGTGAAATATCAAGCGCGAAAGAACACATTTTGTCTGCTTTTGCGGCCTTTTACGGCCTTTATAGTACAATTATTTGCAACTGCGCATATACAAATTATACACCAAATTGAAGACAATTTTATTCTCTTTCCATCGATATATCATGTGGTAGAGCGCGCCACTTGGTTAGTGAAATATCAAGCGCGAAAGAACACATTTTGAAATATTTTTTAGTACAATTATTTGAAAACTGCGCATATACAAATTATACACCAAATTGAAGACAATTTTATTCTCTTTCCATCGATATATCATGTGTTAGAGCGCGCCACTTGGTTAGTGAAATATCAAGCGCGAAAGAACACATTTTGTCTGCTTTTTGTCAACAATTCAACAGAGAAAATACATGTTTTCACGGGGCTCGCTGTCTGCGCCAGTTAAACCAATTTTCATAAAACAACGGCGTTTAGCGAGGCGCGGAAAATAATTACGAGCAATCCGGGAGCCGCCAAAACTGCTTGCAGTAAATTTTTGCCTTCTCGTGAAAGTTAGAGTCCGGACTCCGGATTTCGCCTAGAGGGCTTGCGCGCCAGTTTATATTTGGCACGGAAATATACCGCTCCCCGCATCGTAAGGGTTAATAAATTTTTATGACTGAATAGATTATAGCATATAAGGATTATCCTGTGTTGAATACACATAATGTTCTTACATAAGTGAAGCCATATTTTAAAACAAAATTAACTGATTTAGTCGCAGAGACAATGTTGTATTCTATGTCTCCTCAAATGGAGTGTTGATGGTCTTATGTCAAAACTGAATGACAAGGAGTTCATGGTGTTTTTACAAAATTGACATAGTATGTATCGTAGCTACATTCTTAGATACAATTATTAATATGCAACATAATAACATAATAACATTAAAAAGCTAGCCCGCTGACATTGTGAGGTCAATCTTAACAATCATAACGTCACTCTGATGTCACGTCCAGTCAGCGTGCAATGTTGCAAAATAACGGTGAGTTATAACTTTGTTGATTTTTTATACAGCGTTTCTTCAACAGGTGAATAATAAATAGACAATATTATATGGGTGTCCATGACATACTATATTTACGACACTAGTGCCTTAATATTAGTATTTCCCGAGCGAGAGCGCTATTTAGGCAGGAGTGTCGTAAACATAGTATGTCATGGGCACTTATATAATATTCTGTTTATTATCGTAGTCCAAAGAATTAAAGAAAATACTCAAAACCTACTTGTCAGTATAAGCGGACTAGCCTAGCCTACCCGTAAAGATTGTGATGTCAAAGCACTGTTTTTAACGTGATGTCACAATGAAAAAGTTATATTTTGCCCTAGGGAAACATATGAAAAATATGAACCTCGTTATAACTGCCCTCGCAGGTAATAAATGCTTATCCATGTCCGTCCATACATTAATTTCTTACTACTGGCAACATTTAAATTTGAAAAAAGTGGATTTCCTCTTACTTTGACAAAGACAATAATCACCCACCTTCGTAAAAAAAGATGAGCGTAAAAATCAAGATGAGTTTATGAGAATTTCTGTGTAATGTATTTGATCCGAAACTCAAACTGGTTTTTAACGTCGGTAATTCACGACCGATTATATATTGACATTACATGGTACAATAGAGAAATGTCCTTAAAAATGTTGCTTTCATCAATTAAAAAAGAACTTGGACTCGATAGAGCGCTATCCCTCTGAGTTATGGGGTTGTTTTATCAAATTTTGTTTACACAGGAATATGTATTATGAGTATCCCTGTTTAAGCTCGTGTTTGATAAAGTATATATTTACTGACTGAATATCTTGACAATTCTGTGGTCTTAAAGCAACAAAATATTTTCAAATGTTTTGATTTATTCACAATGAAAAGCGAGTGAAAATTAGTAACTTTGAAAATATTGAGTTGAAATGTTTTCGATATTACCATGATTATACAATACGCGACATAGTTGCGTACTATTTACCTTGCCGAGGTACATGTACCTCTGTGTTCGCAAAAGCAAAAACATACCTGTAGTCCGAATTTTCTGTTAGCATCATCTTCACCTCTAAATAAAGTCCTTCTTTTTAACAATCATTGGTATACAGTTTATCGAAAGAATTTTCCAAAATCAAGACATTATCAAATACTTTAACAATAAAAAACGAGGCTGTTGTTGGTACCGTTTAGTAGAGAGAGATTTCCAGCTTGATGTCAGTGACGTGGAATTTAAACCTTCCTTGCTAAAGTTTCTAGACGAGTGCTGATATTTCAGTATTCGCTTAATCATGTAAAGCAAAGTGATGAAATAACTGAAACTCCGTGTTGACAAAAAAAGGCTCTTGAACACACAATTGAGATAACTTTCCAAACTAAATGTAGGCAAGCTTTTTTTTTAAAATTTAGTGATGGAATAGCTGAGATCAAAACAAAAGTGTTGATTTTGTTAATTTTGGACATATATCTTTAGTGTGATGCAAGTTTATTTTAAGGGAAATACGATAAAGGAAACAAATCTGATAAATTAAAAATTTGAAGCGGTGGGCGGTTCAGTGGCACCCGATCAGCTGATTGCAAAATTAGCACGGCATTATGACTTCACTATCTTTGAATAACCTGTTCAAATGGTTACACAACACTAGTTTCAAATAATCCAAATTATCTTAACCCTTACGATGCGGGGAGCGGTATATTTCCGTGCCAAATATAAACTGGCGCGCAAGCCCTCTAGGCGAAATCCGGAGTCCGGACTCTAACTTTCACGAGAAGGCAAAAATTTACTGCAAGCAGTTTTGGCGGCTCCCGGATTGCTCGTAATTATTTTCCGCGCCTCGCTAAACGCCGTTGTTTTATGAAAATTGGTTTAACTGGCGCAGACAGCGAGCCCCGTGAAAACATGTATTTTCTCTGTTGAATTGTTGACAAAAAGCAGACAAAATGTGTTCTTTTGCGCTTGATATTTCATTAACCAAGTGGCGCGCTCTAACACATGATATATCGATGGAAAGAGAATAAAATTGTCTTCAATTTGGTGTATAATTTGTATATGCGCAGTTGCAAATAATTGTACTATAAAGGCCGTAAAAGGCCGCAAAAGCAGACAAAATGTGTTCTTTCGCGCTTGATATTTCACTAACCAAGTGGCGCGCTCTAACATATGATATATCGATGGAAAGAGAATAAAATTGTCTTCAATTTGGTGTATAATTTGTATATACGCAGTTTTCAAATAATTGTACTAAAAAATATTTAAAAGTTTTCGACTTTCGTGCATGATATTTCACTAACCAAGTGGCGCGCTCTACCACATGATATATCGATGGAAAGAGAATAAAATTGTCTTCAATTTGGTGTATAATTTGTATATGCGCAGTTGCAAATAATTGTACTATAAAGGCCGTAAAAGGCCGCAAAAACAGCCAAAATGTGTTCTTTCGCGCTTGATATTTCACTAACCAAGTGGCGCGCTCTACCACATGATATATCGATGGAAGAAAGAGAATAAAATTGTCTTCAATTTGGTGTATAATTTGTATATGCGCAGTTGCAAATAATTGTACTATAAAGGCCGTAAAAGGCCGCAAAAGCAGACAAAATGTGTTCTTTCGCGCTTGATATTTCACTAACCAAGTGGCGCGCTCTAACACATGATATATCGATGGAAAGAGAATAAAATTGTCTTCAATTTGGTGTATAATTTGTATATGCGCAGTTTTCAAATAATTGTACTAAAAAATATTTCAAAATGTGTTCTTTCGCGCTTGATATTTCACTAACCAAGTGGCGCCCTCTACCACATGATATATCGATGGAAAGAGAATAAAATTGTCTTCAATTTGGTGTATAATTTGCATATGCGCAGTTTCAAATAATTGCACTATAAAGGCCACAAAAGGCCGCAAAAGGCCGCAAAAGCAGACAAAATGTGTTCTTTCACGCTCGATATTTCACTAACCAAGTGGCGCGCTCTAACACATGATATATCGATGGAAAGAGAATAAAATTGTCTTCAATTTGGTGTATAATTTGTATATGCGCAGTTGCAAATAATTGCACTATAAAGGCCGCAAAAAGCCGCAAAAGCAAACAAAATGTGTTCTTTCGCGCTCGATATTTCACTAACCAAGTGGCGCGCTCTACCACATGATATATCGATGGAAAGAGAATAAAATTGTCTTCAATTTGGTGTATAATTTGTATATGCGCAGTTGCAAATAATTGTACTAAAAATATTTAAAAGTTTTCGACTTTCGTGCATGATATTTCAATAACAAATTGGCGCGCTATAAAACATGATATATCGATGGAAAGAGAATAAAATTGTCTTCAATTTGGTGTATAATTTGTATATGCGCAGTTGCAAATAATTGTACTATGAAGGCCGCAAAAAAAAAGCTTTTGCGCTTGATATTTTACTAACCAAGTGGCGCGCTATAAAGCAAGATATATCGATGGAAAGAGAATAAAAGTGCCATCATTTTGGTATATGATATGTATATGCGCAAAGAGAAATAAAGATGCAAGAAGCCCCGCAAAATGTGTGTAGGTCTTTTTGACATAAAACATTTTTTCCGGTTTTTAGTCATGACGTAATGGGAAACTTGTCCCATTACCAAACTTACATGATCGGGTTGCGATGACGTCAGAGGTTCCGAACCACTTCCGGGCATCGAAATTTTTTTCCGGGTCTCGGCATGAGGTAATGGGAACGTTTTCCCATGACGAAAGGGACGTCCGAGTGTTCTGACCACTTCCGGCCATCGGAAATTTTGTCCCGGGTCTCGCCATGATGTAATGGGAAAGTTGTCCCATGACCACATTCACACTATCGGGTTTTGAGCACGATCGTGCTTTTGTTCTACTTTTCCAAGACCACCCGGCGGTATGGGCTTTTTTTGGGCCACTTTCACTCTCGGGTTATGACGAAGGCCGGAGATTTTGACCACTTCCGAGCTTCGCCGTGAGGTATGGACTTTTTTCCCATGAAAAATCGAGCGTACTCGGAGTTTTCTTTCGAGGATTTTCAATATTTTTAGTGCGGGCCTCGCCACGAGACATGGTACAAATTTACCCTTAGCCCCCCAAGCTAAAAACTGTCGAAGCGAAAGTTTGCTTCCAGTTCTGCCTAAAAAGTTATAACTCGGAAACAGAAATATTGTCATGATCGAGACGCTTTTTCCGACTATAGTCGTTTTTGTGAGAAAAATTTCCCACTAAATTTCGGCTGCACTCGGGTTTTTTAGAACTGCGTGAACATTTTTGTTTGTGATGCCATTTGCTGAAACTGCACATGTCCAAACTTTGAGTGTCAATGTCTACCCTTTCACGTCCCTGGAAGAAAGGAGAAGTTACTAATTATTGAAATATTTACATAAAACCGTTTTCGTCAATAACAAAATAAAAAAAATTTATTTGTGAAAAGTGACTTATTGGAGAGGTGGAAAAGTCGGGGCTCTATCTGCGGTATAAATGTTGTTGACGCGAAGCAATCGGTTTTTGACTTATTCAACTTTTTCGGAGACCGAGAATTTTCTCCCGAGAGGGACGGAACGTTTGTGGGAATTTTTCCCATGAAAAATCGAGGGTGCTCGGAACATTCATTCGAGAATTTTCACTATTTCTAGTGCGGGCCTCGCCGCAAACCATGGGAAAAATTGACCCTTAGCACCCAAACTTTCAAAATCAATATCATGTTTAGTGAAATTCAAAAACTATTTTCGGTGTTATTCCGAGGTCTGAAACATTTTCCTTATATGTCGGGCGAGGTCCTTCCATTCGAGAACAACCAATTTCATGGGCAACGTTGCCCAGTGCCTCGGATTTCAGAACACAAAGTCCGAGAGATTGCTTTCGCGCTTGATATTTCACTAACCAAGCGGCGCGCTCTAACACATGAGATATCGTTGGAAAGAGGATGAAATTGCCTTCATTTTGGCATATCATTTGTATGTCCGCCCATGCAAATAATTATACTATAAAGGCCGCAAAAGTATGTACTTTCGCGCTTGATATTTCACTAACCAAGCGGCGCGCTCTAACACACGATATATCGTTGGAAAGAGAATAAAAGTGCCATCATTTTGGTATATCATATGTATATGCGCAAAGAGAAATAAAGATGCAAGAAGCCCCGCAAAATGTGTTGATGTCCTTTTTTTGACATCGGCAATTTTGTTTGGGTTTCGCCGCGACGCTGCGGCGGTTAGGTCCGTGGAACCTATCAAAAGTTGCAAAACTTTTGTAATCCACAACTGACAATCAGAGCTTCCCTGACGTAGATGGTTGTTTCGTTCGCGACTCGCCAACTCGTCGCCTAGGAAGTCAGAAGAAAGCCCAGGTTTTCGACTTTTGGGGAGTCGTATGAATAAAAGAACCGGGGTTAGCCGGGACAGTCATGAAACGTCCAAATATGTGAATTTTACCATTGCCTTTGGTGCCGTCGGCGCCGATGGTGTGATTGTTTCAAATACTTTGGAATGACGGCAAATGAATGTCCATGAGGCTCACACTGATTTTCTCTGTAAAATGCTCCTGAGTTGTTCTTACTTGCACATGTCTAAATCTGTTTCAATCTATTACAGATGATATAGAAGATGCCAAGATTTAGAGGAAGGAGACCGAGGACTCGGAACTATGGGGGGCCGTATGCTTCAGACGACGAGTTCTCTTCCGAAGTCCATGCTGATGAAACTTCTGATATGGAAACTACTGATGATAGTGATGTGAATAGTGATAGTGATGGATTGGTATCGGACATGGACAGTGATCCAGACATAAGGAACATTGCAAGACGTATACTAGCTGCTACGGCGAGCGCAGCTTCTGCTGGTTCTTCCACTGACGAGTTCGTTGACTTGGATGATCAAGACAGTGACACCTCTGATACAGGGGAGGGGGATTTTGCGGCAAACTGGAAGGACGGGCCGAGGCCACGTGGACGTGTTGATCTGCCTTTTACGGGACAGACTGGGCTGGGACAGTTCAAAGAATTGCCTGAGCAACCAAAACCTATTGACTATTTCGAAATGTTCTTACAAGAAGATGATTACGGATTAATGGCAACGGAAACCAATAGATACTTTCACCAAGAATGCGACGACGAGGTCCTCCCGCCCAAGTCAAGAATGCGCCAGTGGAAGGATACGAATGCTGAGGAAATGAAAGTATTCGTAGCGATGACTATCGCCATGTCCTTAGTTGTACAGAGGAACTTTTCAGAGTATTGGTCGACTAGTGATGTTACCTCGACGCCTTTCTTCCCAAAGTGTATGCCTAGAGACAGGTTTTGGTTGTTGCTCACGTTTCTTCACTTATCTGATAACAGTACAATGCCAGGACGAAACACACCACAGTTTTCCCCACTCAATAAACTTGGAATATTGTATAACCGCATCATACATCGGTTCTCAAGAGTTTATATACCGCATCAACATATCTCAGTTGATGAGGGATTGGTGCCTTGGAAAGGCAACCTCAGCTTCAAGGTTTACAACCCTGACAAACCTAAGAAGTATGGCATCAAGGCTTACATGTTGTGTGACTCGCACAATGGATACGTCTGTAAATTCAAACTCTACACTGGAAGAACCAACGAAGTTTCTATTGGAGGGAAAACGTATGATTTGGTCATGGATTTGGTCAAAGATTACTCTCGGAAGGGATATCATGTTTACATGGACAATTTCTATTCATCTGTGACATTGTACATCAATCTGTGGAAGTGTGGTTTCGGTGCGACGGGGACTTTGCGAGGAAATAGGAGCGGAATCCCAGTCAAACTGAAGAGAAAAACGAAGAAACCAGAGAAAGGTTCTATGTTGCAGCAACACAACAAAGAACTTCTGATCGTCAGGTATGAGGACAGAAAGTCAGTCTTGCTTATGTCCACTGTTGAGGACACGGAAGATGTCGAGTCGGGAAGGAAGAACAGGGTGACTGGAGAACCAATTACAAAACCTCGGATCGTTCATGAATACAACAAGTACATGGGTGGCGTCGACCGGGCCGGTCAGATGTTGTCGTACACACCGTTCAAGATGAAAACTCTAAAGTGGTGGAAGCGTGTGTGGTTTCATATCCTCAACGTTGCTCTTTTGAATGCCTACGTTCTGTACAAAGAACTCTCCAAAGATAAAACACTGAAGACAAACAGAGAATTTAGAAAAGAAATAGTTCAACACATCATAACATTTGCCGACAGAGATAAGGTTGCATCTCTCGGCAGACGTCCCCGGGGTCGGCGATGTACGACCGACGACAGTATTGTACGCCTGCATGGCCGTCACTTTCCTTCAAAGATCGAGCCTGTAGGAAGAAAGAAGAATTTGTCACGCACCTGTGTTGTATGTTCTAAAGCCAGACGTGAACTCTTGCGGCGTGGAGCGGCAGCTGCCAACCAGCCAGCAAGAAAGAAGAAAAGAGTAGGAAGAGAATCTTGTTTCGAGTGTCTAGACTGCAATGTTGCTTTGTGTGTAGAACCATGTTTCCGCCTATACCACACATCACAAGATTTCTGTAAAGCCTATATCAGTATGATAGAGAGGGAAGAGGAAGATGGGGATGAAGATAATTGAAGAAAGAAAAAAGAAGTAGAAGTGTGGACTGAACTCTAGACCTTGTTAGGTTCTATAAAGCTGTTATTCGCACCTTTGAAGGTGATTATTGTTATACTTATATATTTGTTGATTATATTGTACAAGCATTTATAAAAATAAATTTTTCTTTTTTTATTTCGTAACAGAGACAGAGAAAGTCAATGTGAGCTGTCCGTGGAAGTTCAACTGAAGCCGCATCATGAACCCCCACCCCTTCTTTGGCACTATATACAATTTTGGAAGGGGGTGGGGATCAAATCATTTACATGATTGTAAAGAGCGAAGAACGAGCTTCAGTCCAATGTGTCATTTGTAAATGCGCACGAAAAACTAAAGAAACTGCAAGCTATCTGTCGGAAATATCAAACCTTTTCTCAAAAATTGATTGGGGTTACCCACCTTGCGGCATTCATATCTCACGGAACGTTTGAGATAATTTCAAATTTTTTTCTCCATTTTGTAGAGGAGTAAATTGTTTTCAATTCAATGTATCATTTGTCTATGCGCGCACAATGATAAAGAAGCGGCAGCGATGCACGGAATAAATGACATCGTCCACCCGCGCTACTTGCGCGCCGGCGTTCGCTAATTGAACTTGTATTTAACTCCCGCACCTTGTGGCACTCATATCTCACGAACCATTAGAGATATTTTTATAATTTTTATATCAACTTGTAGAGAAAAGAATTGTCTTCATTTCCATGTATCATATGTCTATGCGCGCACAAAAATAATGAAGCGGCAAGCGAAAGATAAGTGATCGTTCACACGCGCTACTTGCGCTCCGGCGTTCGCTAATTGAACTTGTGTTAACTCGCGCACCTTGCGGCACTCATATCTCACGAACCATTAGAGATATTTTTATAATTTTTATATCAACTTGTAGAGAAAAGAATTGTCTTTTTTTCCATGTATCATATGTCTATGCGCGCAATGAAGAAGCGGTGCGCGCTCTACTTGCGCTCCGGCGTTCGCTAATTGAACTTGTATTTAACTCCCGCACCTTGCGGCACTCATATCTCACGAACCATTAGAGATATTTTTATAATTTTTATATCAACTTGTAGAGAAAAGAATTGTCTTTTTTTCCATGTATCATATGTCTATGCGCGCACAAAAATAAAGAAGCGGCAAGCGAAAGATAAGTGATCGTTCACACGCGCTACTTCCGCTCCGGCGTTCGCTAATTGAACTTGTATTTAACTCCCGCACCTTGCGGCACTCATATCTCACGAACCATTAGAGATATTTTTATAATTTTTATATCAACTTGTAGAGAAAAGAATTGTCTTTTTTTCCATGTATCATATGTCTATGCGCGGACAGGAATAAAGAAGCGGCAAGCGAAAGATAAGTGATCGTTCACACGCGCTACTTGCGCTCCGGCGTTCGCTAATTGAACTTGTGTTAACTCGCGCACCTTGCGGCACTCATATCTCACGAACCATTAGAGATATTTTTATAATTTTTATATCAACTTGTAGAGAAAAGAATTGTCTTTTTTTCCATGTATCATATGTCTATGCGCGCAATGAAGAAGCGGTGCGCGCTCTACTTGCGCTCCGGCGTTCGCTAATTGAACTTGTATTTAACTCCCGCACCTTGCGGCACTCATATCTCACGAACCATTAGAGATATTTTTATAATTTTTATATCAACTTGTAGAGAAAAGAATTGTCTTTTTTTCCATGTATCATATGTCTATGCGCGGACAGGAATAAAGAAGCGGCAAGCGAAAGATAAGTGATCGTTCACACGCGCTACTTGCGCGCCGGCGTTCGCTAATTGAACTTGTATTTAACTCGCGCATCTTGCGGCACTCATATCTCACGAACCATTAGAGATATTTTTATAATTTTTATATCAACTTGTAGATAAAAGAATTGTCTTTTTTTCCATGTATCATATGTCTATGCACGCACAAAAATAAAGAAGCGGCAAGCGGAATTAAAGACTTTCTTTTGATGACTGTGGGAAAAAAAATATGAGGCGCATCGTAATGTTTTTTTATATATTTATAAAGAGGCACAGTGTATCTAGAAGTCCATGTAAAAAGAATTATTCTGTGTGCATAAATAAACATTTTACAAGGCTCTAAATAAAAATCCGGGATCCGCGAAATAGATACACCAATTGTTGTAAAAGACCCGGGACTCGCTACATAAACATATTCAGTGGGCGGTGCAATCAGGATATGACGGTGGCTGGCACCGGACAAAACAATGTCGCCACGGGGGCTAGTTGAGCAAAAATATATAGCCGCATCGTAAGGGTTAATAGATATTTAGAACACTAAAGAATACTTTGGTGTTATATTTAATTTTGTTTCAACATTCAAAATGTATGTTGAAATTGTGTCAAAGACCTTGCACAAAGAGGTTTACATGCCTAAATGGAAGTGATCATCAATCTCAGTAAAACTAGAAATTATTTTCTATTTCTAAAATATTTGACGCTCAGATAACATCAATTATACTTTGATAGCTATTGATTAAAATACAAACAAGTTTTAGAAAGCAATATCATGTATGTTACCCTTTTTTAACTATGCATTGAAGTAAACATCATGCTTTGGGAAAAAACTACCATGTACCTTACCATTTATGTATGCATTGTAATAAACATCAAGTTTTGGGAAAAATAATCAGGTATGTTACCGTTTATTTAATACTCATTGTTGTAAACAAGAAGTTTTGGTAAGTTTACCAGATATGTTACCATTTATTTATATGCATTGTAGTAAAAATGTCATGTTTGTAACCGTTTTTGTACGATTTGCACTAAACAACAAGTTTACGTAAAATAACCAGGTATGTTTCCGTTTATTTAATATGGATTGTAGTAAAAATCATGTTTTTGAAAAAATATCATGTATTTTAATCGTTTATTTTGTTAATTTTGTAAACATTAAGTTAGGAAAAATCATTTTGTATGTTACCGTTTATTTATGCATTGTAATCTCTTATGTACAAACAATGTAAGTTGTACACTTAGGGGGAAAAAAACGGTTGTCCAGTTGTAAATGAAATGCTTCTACGAACCCTTGTCTTAATATTTGGACAAAACATGGAACAATAAATTTGATGAATTTAAGATGCTATCAATATTTTAAAAAACTTGATAGAAATTAATTGTTTGTGCAGTTTGTCTGTAAATTGGTTTAAAAACATGAAAAGGTGTCATTTTCACTATCTTATCTCGTCTAGTTAAGGAGATTTTTCAAAAGCGTTACCAGACATGAAATTATCTTGTTTCAGCCATAACTACCACTCGTAGCTTAACCTATCATGCATTTTATATTGTATCGTTTGTTTTGCTCCCGAATGTAAAACATGTATATTCTGTATATGGACATGTGGCTTACTGACAAATAAAAGACTTAACTTGACTTGTTTTGTTATTTCAAGTTCATAAATATAATCATCCTTTTTGTATTTATATGTATTTCATTGAGAATAAGATTCAAACATTTTCTGACTAATATGAAAATATTCATGAAGAGCCAATTGTCGATGAAACATAAAAATGTTGGGTTCCAACAGACAAAAGTCTCATGTTATTATAACCACAGGGACTTGTATTGCTACTGAGTAATAGTCGATTATCGTATTCAAGTATTCTTACTAGGAACAGTTTTTATTAGCAATACAAGTCCCTGTGATCATAACAACACATAACATGAATTTGGCATAACAAGATATTTGTTATCCCGAGAGCGATGAGTTAACAACTTCGAGGGTTCTTGCCACACGATTCGCTGTTTGTCAATTTGAAAAAATGCATCCAATCATTCATCGGAAATTGAAGTGAATGATATCATAAGAAGGTCTCTTTTTAAAGATAGTTAATACAATATAACCTGCCTAAACAGAGAATTTATAACATAAAAATTGCTCAATTAACCCTTACGAACAGAATCTGTGGTCACTGAAGCATGTCTTCTATGACTTTTAAGAGGTGCAGTATACAGATAATTTGTTACGGTTCCTAACCCTATGGAACTGTCAATGTAACATACAATTATACAATTAGTAGTTTGAAACCTCATTTTAGTTACTCTGCAAAATGAAAGTCAAATTTGTTTGTTTATTAATTAATAATTAAGATAAAAACATTAATTAATAATTGATTATAATAATTGTATTAATTTCTATTTAAAAAACCTGTGAACTGTCAACATCGCAATATTGAACACAAAAATCAACAAAAAGGGAAAAGAATTCTTTAGAACTGTGTCAAAGTGGTAACACAAAAGTTTATGACGTAGTTTTGACTTAATAGTTATCTGTATGGCATTGAAAACTATGTCTGATTCTCCTTTTAATATATATCTAGAAAAGTTACAATCACACAACATATATGTAACCTGTTTATGTAGTAATCAAGATATTGATCCAATGTATTGTTTGAAGAAAAAGGGATAATACATGTTGTATACTTTTCACAAGGGCAATACGGTCTGATGTACCATGTTTGTAGAAATGTTGTCCGAGTCGCCAATGGAAAGGGGTGGGGCGCTTAGGTTAAACAACGTAATTACTAGATAGAACTCTATAGTTTGTAAGGTTTCTTTCTATTGGGGAATTCTGGCTGTGTGACAAACGACATGGAGACACCTGTGTAGCGTTTAAACAATAACCATACCACAAAACTCATAACCATAACCATAACACAATGTGTAAGCTACGATACGCATTTCTAACACTATTACACTTTATAAAACGCTATACAGATCTCAGAAACATAACTCATAATTCATTATACTTTCTAACAATATACACTTCGAAAACAATCTACGTGTTTGTTAATTCACAAAACTTATTATAGTACTCAATAAAAACATCACGTCCAAGTTCAAAGGCATTGATATGGTTACTTAGTTAGTAAATTCATCTATTAGAATGAAATACACAGGATACTTTAAGAAGAGGATTTGAAAAAGCTGTGCAGCGAGGATATAAACACTCAGGGCTGGTTATAAATTGACCCGGCCTTAAAGGGGCAGTAGCACGTTTTTAGGGGGGATATAAGGTGATGTCAGGAAAATGAAAATTAATGGTTCCAATTAAAAGAAAATGTATTTAAACTAAATGGAGCAGTAATAATTCAAATATTTAACGTAAAGTTTAGCCATGCGATTCCTTTTTCTTACAGAAAATGAATTAAAGGTGTTCACACAAAAATGGCCGCCTATGTATTTTATGTGAATCTTCATACTTTGTCCTCCGACTATGGATGATTGACTTGTGTAATGACATTTTTGACACTGTCAAAATAATACATTTAACAGTAACTTACAATTATCACTGAAAATTTTAAAATATAAAATTATCAAAAAACGTGCTTCTGCCCCTTTAAATAGTAGCTACCACAGGTGACCTATCTGTAGTTATCCCTAAGCTATTAATTCGTGATTGAGTGATACATATCTAGCCCTGACAGTAATGGGAAGATATGTATCGGTAAATGTCCAGTTATTAGTGTGTTCAATTCTCTGCACTCTTCACCCTCTATGAAGCATGTCACATTTGTGAACAGGGCTTTAGATGAACCAGATTTTGTATATTATTATGTTCCATATGGACAGGATAAATTAGTTGTTTCCACATCTGAATATAGCTAAATATTTGTTCCGACAAAGTCCTATATTTTCTTAAAATATACCATGTTAATAATAGTAATAAGTCGTTCAGCTGCCCCCAGGGAGTATAACCAGCAACATTTCACAATTCATGATGTTTCCTTACACAACTATAAGAATCGATTAGGGTTTTGAACGAGAATTTATTTTATTACACACGTTGAAATGTAAATAAAAAATCTGTAATATTCTGTATAGGTTAATGTCCGCGCAACTCTCCATTCCTAAAATATAATGGAGCCAAGGGCCCCAGGGTCCGAGGCTCATTATCTTTTTAGGAATGGAGAGTTACGAAGATTTTAACCGACTTAAATTACACTCAACTAAATACCTATTCAAAATCATAAATTGGAAAATTAAAAAATTTGAAATTTTAAGTGAAAAACTTGATTCAAAATACAACATCCCATTACTGAAAAAATGGAGGGTGACAACAATAGGCTGACGTCAAAAGTGTAATTTTATTGAACATAAACACGATCTTTAACATGTAAACAGCACTACAGATTCCTTACCTTTATATCTCTTGTAGTTGTAAACAAGCCGAGTTCTATGTATTCTATATATTTGTGTATAAATTGATTGTTATGAATTATTATCTTAGGTAACATAAAATCTGTTCTGTACTGAATACCATTTGAAAGGTATCGCTTTACAAGTAAGATACCATTTTTACTGTTTATTGTATTTGTTTTCTTTAAAAGATAAATTGCATTGACGTTTAAATTGCATGTCAGTTTACACTATTTCAAGATAACTGTTAGATTTTTTTAAGAACAAAAGCATCTCATGAAATGATTAAATATTACTTTAGTTCTCTTGTTATAACAGAATTCAATACCATCAAGGGCAATTTTTATTTATAACTGATACCCAGCGTAGGTTGTTTCTTATAAATGTCTCATTCATATTCATAACTCGTTTTGTGAAAGAAATGTCATTTATCTTAGCCAAGGCCAAGGATTAGCTTCGTAAGTTCATTCTTAACATGTGTATAGTTGATACGCAAATAGGTGATTTATCTATGTTCGTGTTTGAGAGTTTGGCTTTTGCTTCTTTTTTGAAATAGCACTAAATCTCATCTGAATTATGCATCCTCATAAAATTTAACATTTTCGCCTAATTTTTTAAAAATTTCACAGACTGTTGCACGTATAAGCAAAACGTTATAAATAAGGTGAATATAGTCAAAATATCAGTAGCATATCTTTGAAATTGAATGTGTCAGTTTAAACACATGGTCACACAATGAAACATCTTTTTCATCAAAATGGCTAGAATCAAAATATATATATTTGCAAATAGTAAATGCTTGATTATCTTGAATATACAATACATACATCCATTGCATGTTTTCCACGTGCAAGGGCCTTCTGTCAAACACAGACTATGTCTTTAATTAATTTGATTAAAAAAACTTGTTCGATGTATATTTTGCAAGTACAATTGGTTATGTAAATAGTACATAAACTAGTGTCCAAAAGAAACGCTACACACATTTTTTCCAAATATTTTGTTTACTTTGTTTTCATTTCGTTTGGAAACATGATTTTGTATATCAGGTATACCAAATACTGTGTATTTGATCGAAAATACCGGGAACATGCCATCACTGGAATTTTGTGAAAAAGGAATTATTGACTGTAGCAAGTCTTGCATGGGCAGATAAATTGTATAAAACGGCTCGACCCACACGTTATTGTCATAGCAACAAAAAGAACACCAAAGAATGTCATGTGTGACAGTCAATGAAAGAGAGAGAGCCCTTGGAAATGACCTACAAGAGGCCTCACACGCCGACGTCGCCAGACCATTTGGTTGTATGCGCATAACAGGCCGCAGATTAATGTATCGATTACGTCAAACTGGTTAGACATCAGACATGCCCAAGATCGACAGACCACCCTTGACCTCTGCCAGTGAAGACCACTACATCCCACCATGTACCGGATACTGCGACAACATGGTATCCGGCCACTACATCCTACATTCGAACATTTATGGGATTATCTCAATCGGAATGTCAGAAGTCGCCTTGTGCGTCAATCCAACATCCAGGATGTTAAACAATGCCCCCTCAACGAATGGCAACGGATCACCGCAGACGTCAGCAGACGTTTGACGATGTCAGTCCGTAGACGTGTTTTTGCCTGTATAGACTATTATGGTGTACATACCCGTTACTAACATCACTTTGTAACATGTATTGTGACATTTATCCACGCTTTCGCGATCAGTGTTTAAATGATTTTTCAAATATTGGACCCCACCCATCTTTACAGGCTTGTCCTTATGGTTATTCTGACTTGATTAAAATGAAACTTTATACACATTGTGTGAAAGGTCACTCTTTAAAGTTAACCCAAAATGATATTTCTATATGGGTTTGTTCTTATTTTATGTCGATGCTAACACGCGGTAGCGTTTCTTTTGGACACTAGTTTATAAATGTGATGGCTATGGTTTATCATTTCCTTAATGTGCAATTGTGAAGACTGAGCATTATTTGACATTCCATGTAACATATATAATTGAATTTGCTTAGTCTAAATATATCCATTGAACTCCATAATCAGATGGCAGGTTTTATCAAATTTATTCCATGATTTATCAAACCTTATGAAATTATTGACGTTAAATTTTTTAAATGTCCTGTAGTTTGAAAAGTGTTAAACCTGCTCTCTGGCTATGTCTGATGAAGTCATTGAATAATCAGTTGTAGGTTTAAGAGGAATATGATGTCATTGCTATTCAAGTGTAAAATCTTGGTGACAATAGAAAAACGAACTCATTTTCTAAGTCAAAGTAATTCTAGCCTCAATATTACTCGCTTTACTCTGATAGTGAGTTTAGCAAGGCTCAGTAGCGGGTCCCGTCAGCCGACCTATATGACCCTCCAAATGGACTTTATCGAGGTAAACAGAATTTTTATCGAAAATTAGAAAAGCATTCAGTGTTGACAAGTGCTTTATATTGAGTTCTGTCAACTTATTGATATGATATTACCCTTCATTTTATAAACCAGATATATTATCAATAGACGAAACTTCTAGAAATGCCTTCAAAGACGTCAATTTTTAAATGTCAACTACACTGTGCCCTATATAGGCCCGTTGTCAGCCTATATGAAAAAGTTATTAGCCTTTTGAAATCTATATAAAGACAAATTCTTTCCTCGACTTTAATACTTACCCTTTGTTCTAATTTTAAATATCAAAGGCCGAAAATCGCAAAAGGTTTCAGTGTCCAGTTATCAGATTATGATCAAGATGGAAGGACGAGGACATTTCTTCTTTGTATTAAGCTTGATAATCGTTGTTGATGCCGAGTATGTGATGAACATTTTTCCTATTGGACTGAAAATGTGTGACCGTCTCTGTGTCCGAACAGTTGGATGTAACCGTTTTAGATACAGCTCCGAACATTTGTCTTGTCGTTTGTTGAAAGAAAATTCAACAGATCTGAGAACAGATGCAACATTCAACATATTCACGACCAAAACGGTACCCTCTTTCTCTTCCCACAGAGGCAGATCAAATCATAAATGTTTATCGAGCCTCTGTTCTTATAAGAACAAATTCGTAGATTCCAGAAGTTTCCCCTGTCAGAAAATAGTTGCACCACAACCCAGTAGATTTTTTTTGGCAAATGACAACGCTTCTCGCATGGTAAGATTCCGTACCAAAAATGATGATTTTAGAACGGGGTGGGTGATTGCACAACTAACTTTGATTGCCTCCAATCAGTTAATCGCATTCTTTCCCACAAACTCCGCGAATAAGAACACTGACCGGACATTTTATGACTTGATCTGCCACTGTGAAAAGGATACCATTTGTTAATATATTTGTGTCTATACATATTGCTCTGCATTAAAATTTTAGTTCAAATGAGTAATTTGAAATTTAGATTTTTTGAATATATTTCCAGTTACATGTCTTTCACTAGGTAACTAAAGTATGACGTTGGGCTCTTATACTTTTTAAAAACGATATAAGTGTTTCGAAGGTTGGTGTTTAATGGCAATGTTCTTTTACCTGAATTCCATTAGGAATATATAATAACGTCAGAATGGAAAGAGAATTAATCACATTTTATTTCATTGATCTGAGATACATAATTTTACATCAGTTATATCTTTCGATGTTTGAGTGAATGATATTCATATTTTGTGAATAATTGATAAATCATAAATATCATTTCTAAACAACCGTATGTGTTTCAGAACAGAGACAAAAGGTTTCAAAACACAGATAAAAGCTTCCAACTAAGACGCAGAGACTGTCAATCGTCATCAATGATATTTCAAAACAACCGAAAGTATATGATTTGTCGGATTAGTAAGTACACACATATATTAATTATAGTATTATTGGGCTTTGTTCAAAGGACGGCTTTATATACTAACAGGGAATGTTTTGAATAAGAGAGAATGTAAATTTTCTGATACATAGTAATCACTTAGACAAACATTACAATACACCTTTAGCAGAAGTTTTATGCTTCGTTAAAAGGAGAAGGGGAAAGGTAGGTTTTTGCAAAGAACGTTTTTATCAATTGGTATAACAATAACCTTATTTCTAAGTTCTTCATGTTATGCTTAGTACTTTTATTTTCAATTAATTTTGTATACTATTTTAGCCAGGTTGAGAGGTCAATACCTGTTTTACAGACCCAAGGTGACTACGGTCTATTATTTACGTACATAACAAACTATCAAATTTCCTAAACAACCCATTTATTTCATAAACAGGCAAAGAGAATCAAGCTTATGAAAACACTCGCATCAAATTTTTTTTAAATCCATGCAAAAAATTCCCATTCACTTTAATAACTGTGATGAAAATGTAATTTTAATTTATAAAATTAATTGATGATATATTGAGTTAAATAAAATATCACTACAATGATAAGATTAATTTAAAAAAAAAATACTTTTGATGAAAAGATTGAGTTGATAAAAATGGCGATAATGAAAACAGTAGTAAAATTTATCCTAAACTTGTTTGACAAAATATTGATTTTGATTGAAACATTACATAAATTAACCTTATTTAATGGAATACTGTTTCGATTCGATTTTCGTTAGAGATCACCTGGTGAAAATGTCTTTTTTAACCTCGAAATTGTTATAAATATTGAAGATGCGTAAATGTGATGCAAGTTGTAAGTTTACAAGATTCCTATTGATCACAAATATTCTATTTTGATGTTGAAAACTACATTGTACTTTTGATAAACAAGTAATTGTCGCTTTTAATATGGTTAAGATTGTTTTAGACAGTGTACTGTAAAATACCTGTAAATATTTAGAGTATATTTTTCGTTTGATGTCTTCATTTCCTTTCATGTCAAAAGGTATGATGTGATTATTTAAGGCGTTTTTTGTTTACTATAATTATCATACCCAAAGGTCGAGGATATATAGTAATACCAACGTTTACGTAAGTACGCACTTGTGCCCGTCCATCGGAGGACATCATTTCTCCGATGTATTAAGAATAAAATATTCATCTGATTTTTTTTAAATTTTGCATGTGTCTTCAACTCTACTAGGAGGGGCGCAACCGACTGCTGAAACACTGTTCATTCAGATCTATTTGTACTTCATGCTCAATTACAAGGCATGGTAATAGTCGTTCTATGCGATAAGATTTTCTCGGACCAATTTCAGCACATACATTCATTAATTCTTTTATTTATGTTAGGGGGAGGGGTGGGGTTGGTCAAATGCTGTGCAAGATGCCTACTAATGGTCTGGATAATTGGATCTCTAAGGTTGTAAACAGTAATTAAGTTGATCAGGGATGCACGGTCGGGGGTATTAGTGAGCCACGCTCACTTTTTCGCTTTATTTTTCAATAAAGTTAGATATTCCTTTTGTCATGTACCATCATTCAACATTTTATAGTGTGGAGATGTACATCTTCTATATTGAATTATTTTAGGATCACCGAAAAAGCAACCAAGACGATTTTACAGACTTCTCATAGTGAAGGACGACATTGGAGGCATTCAACAACTTTCTCTTAGAGACCATTCTGTAACACAATTAATCAAAGATATAGGTGGTGCCGAGGATTTAGCATATCTATCAGCTTTTAATAAGCTGGTCTTCACGAATTCTCATAAAATCAAAATTGCGGCAATGGATCTTAGTCATATTAAAGTTTTAAAGCAAAAAGTTTACGGAGGGCTTTGTGCATCAGATGACAGGATATTTTATTACAATTGTCCATCTGGCTTGTCATGCACATCTCCTATTTCTGGTTACTTTTCAATGTCCCCCAGCGGTAAAAACATATCTAGACTAACAACGACGCCTTGGACACCAGGTAGTATTGCAGTTGACGTCATCAGAGGACATTTATACATCGGTGGTCCCAATATTATCTTCGTTTACAATTACTCAGGCCGTAAAATTCTATCATTCGGAGGGTTAAGAATGTTGTTTATTGAGCCACATAGTGAATGGCTTTACATGAATGATGAACAGGGTGGGAGAGTCCATCGTAGGTCGTTAGTGAACAACACGAGTGAATTCTTTCGTTCACTAAGAATCTTTGTGGACAAGTTATGCGTTTTAAATGGCATTCTTTATGCATTCAATAATGAGTGTGATGTTTGGGTGGTATCGAAAATGAGACAACAATTGGTGACCGTATTTACAAAAGACACTGGCTACAGCAGATGCGCATGTTGTTTGATACCATGAATAATGTAGCTCATCAGCTTGCTCATGTTGCGGAGTACCATCAATTTCAAGCTCATCGCCAGATTGTCATGCTGTATAATCCAAACATATCTGGCTTATCAGCAGATGCTTATGTTTTATGGCACCAAATTTGCTGATAAAGTACCAATAATTTTCTTTGCAACAAGTCTACAAGGAAGAAATTTGGGGGTGGGGCGGTAGTTAAGAGAGATAGTGTAGAAATTATGTGAGTAAAGAAGGTCGTGGGAGGGGGTGTGGGAGTTAAGAGGGCTTTGGGATGGGTTAAGTGAGTAACGAGTGGTAGGGAAATGGTATGAGAGTTAAGAAGGATCGGGGGGGGATTGTGTTGAGAGAGCTTGGGGAGGGAGTATTGGAGAAAGTGAGATGCCAAAGTGGAGTTAAGAGGCCGCGGGAATGAGTACGGATTTAGAAGGGGGCGGGGGGGGTTATTGAGTTCAGATATATGAGCGTATGTGAGTACGCGGGAAGGAGTACTGGTTCAGAGGAGTTGAGGAGGAGTTTTTGAGAGTTGAGGGGGTACAGAAGATAAGAGTGCTAGGGGAGGAAGTATGTTTGCGAACACATTCTGAGCTGCTACATAACTATTGCTGCATTTAGGCTTTATCATTCTTTTTAGTGGTTCAGCGTCATGTTATATTGTGCATATAGAGGAAGTAAGTAAATGAAAATAGAAATTTTAGTCGATCAATTTTATCCTCAAATGCTTGAATTTCCTCATCCTAAGTATCACATTAAAATGTTTCCTCATGATTGAATACCAATATACTCGAGAAATTTGCAGCAAAATACATGAACATATTTTTTATATTAAATAATAATTTAAGAAAATCTGATATAACTAAATGGACTTTTTGAAAGTTTTTATTTGATCATGAACAAACAATGTTTTACAAAAGACAGTTTAGCTTGCTTATGTATGGTTCTCTGCATTTTAATTATCTTTTTTATGACTGAATAGATTGTACCATATAAGGATGGTCATGTGTTGAATACACATAATATTCTTACATGAGTGAGGCCATATTTTAAACAACTGATTTAGTCGCCGAGACAATGTTGTATTCTATGTCTCCTCATACGGATTGTTGATGGTCTTACATCAAAACTGAATGACGAGTTCATGATGTTTTTACAAGATATTGATACAGTATGTATCGTACAAACATTCTTAGATACAATTATTAATATGCAACATAGTTCTCCTTATGATGTTTATGTTGCTAATACTCATAGACTACCTGCTCCCTGTTGACTATCAGGCGCTGTTTATATCAAAGATATATCCCGTTTAAAAACATTTTGACGAAACGATTGAATTGTTTTGTATCTAATGAGTGAACGAGTTCATAAATTTTTTCTTAAATGGAGTCGAGTGTAGTATTTTATTTTTTAATGGCTGAAAAACATCGTCAAATTCGTAGACATGACCATCGTGGCTGGCCTATTAACATTGTGACCTCATGATTAAAATGACCTTGGATTCAATAGACTGCTTTAAGCTATGGGGTTTTCTTATCAAAATTGGTTTACACAGGAAAATGTTGAGTGCCAGTATGAGTACTTTTAGCTGTGCTAGAGCTATGTTTACGGTGGATGTGAAAGGTTACCCCTTTTTATTTATGCCATGTGTAAGAACTTTGAAATATTGGCTAAAGATAATGAATAAGGATATAATTCATTTTCAATTTTATAACATACAACTATGCTATTATAACTGTGGATAAAATAGATATGCTTCATATATAAGATGAAAAAAATTCACATGGTTTTGGTAATGTCTAGAATCCACAGAAAGTCAGTGATGAAGTTGCTTTTATAAATACTTTCAAAACATTTGCCAGCAATATGTTTGTTCAGTCATGGACAAGTATATAAGAGAATATCTCAATATATTCAATGTACAGAGAATTCAAAAGCTTTTTACACCCTGAAACATTTTCACCATGTATTGTTGACAAAAAATTCTGTACGATATTGATTAAATTTAGATGTGGATTACTTAGACTGAGTTATAGTGATGGTTATTATAACAGAACTTATCTGTCTATTTTGAAACAAAGGAGTAGAAGATGGATACCACAATTTTTTTGTTTTGTTTATGATGCAATTAGACTTAAGTATATAGCATCGGTGTTACTGTACTATTTCGAAATGTGTTATTAACTACCAAAAATGAAAGATTTTGAGAAAATATTGCAGAAATTTATACTTCACCTATGAACAAAAAGAATTAAAACGTTTGTCATTGCCATAGTAAACATCAAGATTTTGAAAATTACCATGTACAGTGTATGTTACCGTTTATGTACGCATTGATGTAAACATCATGTTTTGAAAAATTACCAGGTATGTCAGTGTTTATTTGATAGGCTTAGTAGTGAACAATCATTCTCTCCCCACAGAGGCAGATCAAGCCATGAAAGGTTGTTACAGCCTTTATCATATTTTGCAGAAATCCGTTGGTTCTGTCAGTTGCCCTGGCAGAAAGAAATTTAACCACACTCCATTTGAATTTCTTTATCACATGACAACGCTTCTCGCATGGAATAGGTGGTTCATATCACTATGCCTTTGCCATGATTCAGTAGCCGTAATGATGATTTAAGAACAGCGTCGATGATTGCACAACTAACTTTTATTGCCTCCAATCAGGCATCTCTCGTTCTATTCCACAAACTCGGTGTAAAATAACGGAAGTTGTATTAACATTTCATGACTTGATCTGCCTCAATGGGGACAGAATGGTTAACAACTAGTTTTGGGGAAAATTAATACGAAAATTAACCGTTTACTTAATATGTATTGTGGTAAATATAATGTTTTAGAAAAATTACCATGTTTGTTACCATTTATGTACGCATTGTAGTAAACATCATGTTTTGGAAAATTATTTGGAAACATCATGTTTTGGAAAATTACAAGGTATGTAACTGTTTATTTAAAATGCAATGTAGTAAACATCATGTTTACGAAACATTCATGTTTGTTATGGGTTTTGTACACAATTCAAATAACCCAGGTATGTCACCGTTTATGCATTGCAGTTAACATCATGTTTTCGAAAAATTATCATGTATATTACAGCTTATTTATGTAACTTAGTGAGCGTTAGTTTTATTGATGTTTCTTTGATATGAGGAATGGAAGCTGCATGATCCTTATGAAGTAATAAAGTTATAAGTTTGTTCAACTTATTATTGAAATAAAGCTTCTTTGAAAGTTTGTTAACTTTTCCAATAAGGTAGTTTGCATGTTGTTATGAGTGTGTGATTGTTTACTTGTTTAACATTGTATAACATTGTTGTACTGTTTAGTGCGTCACACTTTAACTTGTTTTGATTATGTAAACTAGTTATTTCTAGAATCTTCTAATCTAGAATGTGCCATCTATTTCTTGAATATCTGATGTGGACTCTTCTGATTGGAGTTTGTCATGGAACTTTGAGGAACATTCTGGAGGGTATCTTACGTATACAAGGGCCGGCTTAAGAACTCTAGATGATCTTGCTTCTTACGATTTGACTTTTCGATCATCTGCCGTGCCACGGATTTCCGTCTTCTTTACAAGTTTGATCCATCTATCTACATTCAAGACTACCGATTGTTTCATCATTCATCAACTGTGTGATTCATAAGGATTGGTGACTATATTTAGCTAGATTATTTGTGTGACTCATTTGACATTGTATTATAACTCGTAGTAGCTTGATATTGTAATCTTAAACACTTTGTTTATTATTAGATTAATTAAATTGTAATAATTAAATACAATTGTTTGTTATATTTTGACTGGGGACATTTCCTTATTCCAAAACTATATCTCATCAAAATTTGACATCTGATTCTTCTTTTGGTATTGTAGAAAGTTTCAAACACACAACATATATGTAACTTGTATATGAAGGAATATCGAATATATCGTTTTTAAGAAAAACGGACAATTTCAACAAATTTCTTAGTGTCCTTACATTGGTCTTTGAGTATGGTTAAGATTTTATAAATGGTTATTATTTACTCCCATTCACAAAGTTTAGTTTTAACACGTTGTCGATAATGTTGATATAGTGGTATCAGTAATTCCTCTATAATTTCAGACTTATTTTCCATATAATCAAGAACACTATTTTAACAAAGCTGTTAAAAAAATTATGTTATCTTGGAAACCTTACAGCTAAAGATAAAAGTTATAGATTGAAACACTCAAATGACTTGCTTGCTTGCTTGCAGCCTAAAGTGTTGGCACGTGATGCAAACTATCTGTTCAAGTTGTAAACCTCGTTTCAATTAGTAGATTATTAGACATCGGAAGCCTGGTAATGTAATTCTTAAGCTTTGCATTCAAATTACATCTAGTCTTATAACAATGTTGCTGAACAACTGAAATAAATCCTGCGTTACCAAACTTGAAATAGGTTTGCAATAAAATCAGTTTAGTTTTCCTTAAAAGCACTGCAACATTTTAGGGAGATTGGGAATATCGCTTTTAATGTATGAAAGTCTTACCAACTGTGAGTCAACCATTCATAAGGAATAAAGGACTCTTAAAAGAACACACATAAATCGGTTAAACTTTGCAAACCTAAGCTATAACATGTTATATCACTTGTCAATGATGTTTGCAAAATACACTTTAAAAATCACATATCCTCTCGTTGATATTTAACTGGCAATCAAGATGGCGTAATCTGATGTTAAGGCGAAAACGGCGTGAACAGAACGGGTCATATTCATAAAATGTATATTCTAAAATTTGATTGAAATAGTCCATATGGACTCTCTGTGGTCAATATGATTCCATTCACTAAGTGTGAAGAAAATATAAAAAGTTCATTTAATCGAGTTTTATTGAGAAATGAGAAAATATATAGGATTTTTTGAAATATTGATATATGATTACTTCCATAACCTGCCAAAACTATTATAGTTAATTTTAGGTATGATATTTGAATATGTTCTCAAACTGATAAAAGTATACTTCCAATTGGAATTACAACAAACTTATGTTCTTTCACAATGTCATTATTTGTTTTCTGGGTATGTATGGTCTATAAAATCATACAAAAAGAAAGATGGACGTTGAACTGAATAGATAAGGATATTGGATTTAGACTTCACGTTGTACTATGATAAAAAGTCATAAACTAAACATAAATTTTGTTGTAAGTTCTCTTACTGTACGACACTTCAAGGACGATGTTTTTATGTTTAACAAATGTTTTGTGCCATGTTGTTTATATCAAATGTCTCATACATAAGCTTTATGCAAGAAATGCCATTTATCTGAGTTTTGTTCTTTATATTTGAAAGGATTAGCATCGTTATTGATTCTTTGTTGACATGCAAACGGAACATAATTTTTCCACAGGGTTGATGTGTCTATTTCAGTTCGTGACTTTTGCTTGTTCCTTTTCCATTGCTCTAAAATGCATCTGCGAACAATTTTCTTTTCATATATAAACTCATGGGCAAAAGAAACGCTGGGTATTTTCAAACGAAGGATAAACAAATTATGTATGCCATGTAAATTCGATTTCGAATGTGTTTGATAAAAAAAGTATTTGGAGAATTTATTGTTCCTAATTTTAACCATGATGGCATCGAGCGTTTTGTACTGTGGTTGTCTAAACACTGTTGGGGTGCTAACATTGCTGTTTTCAGGTACTTTTTTGTTAATAATTATTTTGAAATTAAGTTTGAATTTCGGAAATGTATATCAGAAGTTTATTTTAGATACTGTTAATGAAAAACATCCACTTTGACTTTTCTTCATTGATATGTCTTCGCGTTATAACGTCTATAAATATGCAAAAACCAATTTGGCTCTCTAATCTCGCTTATTTAAGGAGATAGCAAATTGATGATTTTTTGACACACGTTTTCTAAGGCGCCATGCAAAAACATTAACACAAAATGATTCAAACAAGGCAAACATAGTCGAGTTGACTTCTAAGGAAACTTTGCCACTCTGCTTCATTCACATTCATCTTACATGGAATAAAATATCCTGACATTTATGTTACCAGCGTTTCTTTTGCCCGTGAGTTTAGATATTGGAGTCTTCGGAATATGGGTTCAACATATTCAAAAGAGCAGCGTAAAATATCTTTTGCTGAAAGGATTTTGTCACCTTATATATTGACAGGAGGTTGTTATTTCATACATTAGTGAACTATCCTATGCCAGAAATGACTTGAATTTAATATGATATTGATAATAGTATCTATTGATGATTAGATAGTAGCATTAAAAGATTGATATATATATATATATATATATATATATATATATCAAATGATGATGGGATATGTTTATGATTCTATGATAATGTTTATGAAGACTAATATGATGATATAGCAATCACATTTATGATGGATGTTATCTTCATATTTAGAATATATTGTCTATGCCCCCTTTCACAAAATTAACTATACATACGAAGGACAAATAAAACTAAACTTCTATAGAATATTGTCTATATGTATCTTTAGCATATGCTATCCAAGTTAATTCCTGATAAAGATTATTTATTATACATGTATGTACAATATCTTAAATGTCAAATTTATGTTTGGATCCCAAGATTTTATAGACCATACATATCCAGAAAACGAAATGTTTTGTTAATAATGATAATGACATTGTGAAAGAACATAAGTTTGTTGTAATTCCAATTGGAAGTATACTTTTATCAGTTTGAGAACATATTCCAATATCATACCTAAAATGAACTATAATAGTTTTGGCAGGTTATGGAAGTTATCATATATAAATATTTAAAAAAATCCTATATATTATCTCATTCGTCAATAAAACTCGATTAATGGAACTTTTTATATTTTCCTCACACTTAGTAAATTGAATCGTCCTGACTACAGAAAGTCGATATGGAATATTTTGATGAGTCAATCAAATTTTAGAAAGTAAATTCTATGAATATGACCCCTTCTGTTTAGACTCTTTTCGCCTTAACATCAGTCTACATCATCTTTAATGCCGAAAAACAGTCACATATCAACGAGTAGATATGTGATTCTTAAAGTGTATTTTGCAAACATCATTGACAAGTGATAAAACATGTTACAGCTTAGGTTAAAGACACGATCTGCAAAGTTTAACCGATTTATGTGTGTTCTTTTAAGAAAGTCCTTTATTCCTTATGAATGGTTGACTCACAGTTGGTAACAAGTTCATACATTAAAAGCGATATTTCCATTCTCCCTAAAATGTTACAGTGCTTTTAAGGAAAACTAAACTGATTTTATTGCAAACCTATTTCAAGTTGGTAACGCAGGATTTATTTCAGTTGTTCAGCAACATTGTTATAAGACTAGATGTAATTTGAATGCAAAGCTAAAGAATTACATTACCAGGCTTCCGATGTCTAATAATCTACAAATTGAAACGAGGTTTACAACTTGAACAGATAGTTTGCATCACGTGCCAACACTTTAGTCTTTAGTCATTTGAGTGTTTCAATCTATAACTTTTATCTTTAGCTGTAAGGTTTACAAGATAACATAATGTTTTTAACAGTTTTCTTAAAATAGTGTTCTTGATTTTATGGACGTAAGTCTGAAATTATAGAGGAATAAAACTATACTTTGTGAAAGGGAGTAAATAATAACCATTTATAAAATCTTAACCATACTCAAAGACCAATGTAGGGACACTAAGAAATTTGTTGAAATTGTCCGTTTTTCTTCAAACGATATATTCGATATTCCTTGATATACAAGTTACATATATGTTGTGTGTAAGAAACTTTCTACAATACCAAAAGAAGAATCAGATGTCAGATTTTGATGAGATATAGTTTTCAATGCCAGACAAACAACTATTGAGTCAAAACTAAGTCATAACCTTTTGGTTCAAGGGTCAAAAGAAATATTTTTGTTTTGAATTCTGATGCCTGTTTTCCATTTTATTGATTATTGGTTCGAAATTCGCGATGTTGACCATTCATCGTTAAGTGATCATTTTTTTCTTGAATTGCTTTTAATACAAATATGATTATTAGTTTTGCATTAATAGCTTTATCTAATGATTATCAAAACAACCAATTTGGGCATTCATTTTGAAGAGTAACAAAAATAATATCTCAAAGTACATGTAGTAATGGAAAAGTTTGAGAGAAACATTCGAAGAGTTGTACTTCAAAACTAATGTGAGCAATCGAAGAGTACATTTCTGTGCCCATCTCTCGTAGTTACTTTATTTTTTAAGAAGTTTAAAATAAGTTATACTTCATTATTTGAAATGATCGACCTACATGTATATGAATCTAAGAAAATGATGACCACTTTGTTACAAATGAATTTGGAATTAGAAAATGTCCCCAGTCAAAATATAACAAACAATTGTATTTAATAATTACAATTTAATTAATCTCATAATAAACAAAGTGTTTAAGATTACAATATCAAGCTACTACGAGTTATAATACAATGTCAAAAGAGTCACACAAATAATCTAGCTAAATATAGTCACCAATGCTTATAAACCACACAGTTGATTAATGATGAAACAGTCAGTTGTCTTGAATGTAGATAGATGGATCAAACTTGTAAAGGTGTCCGAAATCAGTGGCACGGCAGATGATCGCAAAAAGCAAGATCATCTAGAGTTCTTAAGCCGGCCCTTGTATACGTAAGATACCCTCCAGAACGTTCCTCAAAGTTCCATGACCAACTCCAATCAGAAGAGTCCACATCAAATATTCAAGAAATTGATGGCACATTCTAGATTAGAAGATTCTAGAAATAACTAGTTTGCATAATCAAAACAAGTTTAAAGCTGCGTTTACACTTGCACGACTCTCGAATCCGCATTGGCACGCATTAAATCGTGGCAATGCGTATCTTTGTCGTATCGTTATCGTGAATAATTCGTGAACTGCTCATGGATGCGTGCAAATGCGCGAAGAATTAACCAATGTTTGGTTATTTCTTCACGCACTCCAATGAGTACCAGGTGCGAAAGTATTCGTGAATTTGTCTCAACTTGTTCGTAACGTATTCTTGTAGTGTCGTGAAATGCGTGCATAATTTTGTGTGTCACGATAGAGATAAGACAAGGTTCGGCATTTCAAGCAATGCAATTTCAGGTACATCAACCGTCTCTTCTCTTCAAGAAGCGCGATATCTTGGAAGTTATTCATGGTGTTCACTCTGTGACAGTAGAGGATGAACTGATTTTAGGGTACTGCCTTTATATACCTCCAATGCGGGCAGTATCGTACACCATGCGGGACTAAAAAGGACACGATCTTGACAAGCATGCGTGAATTAGTCAAACCTGTGCGTGCAGTTGCGCCTACTGCGTACAAAAACGCAACTTAGTCACAACAAATGCGTGAACAGAACGCAGCTTTGTCGTGGTTATGCGCCAATTGTTCGTGAAATGCCGGGTAAAATCGCAGCACTTGCGTGCAGTTTTCTGCGGCAAATGCGTGAAGTGTGCTTGAATAATGCGCAAATGGGGGGTGTACGCATTGTTTTGTTTCATCTATTGGCACGCACTAAAGTCTTGAAGTGCGGATCCAAAATGCGTGCAAGTGTAAACGCAGCTAAAGTGTGACGCACTAAAGAGTACAACAATGTTATACAATGTTAAACAAGTGAACAATCACACACTCATAACAACATGCAAACTACCTTATTGGAAAAGTTAACAAACTTTCAGAGGAGCTTTATTTCAATAGTAAGTTGAACAAACTTATAACTTTATTTCTTCATAAGGGTCATGCAGCTTCCAATCCTCATATCACACAAACTTCAATTAAACTAATGCTCACTAAGTTACATAAATAGGCTGTTATATGCATGATCATTTTTCGAAAACATGATGTTAACTGCAATGCATAAACGTAATTTTTAAGGATTCAGCCATAAGGCTGAATCCTTATTGTTATTGGCGTGTTTCTTTTTTTTATTATTCCACGATTTTTGTGAACAGGATTCAGACCAAACGGCTGATGCTATCGAAGCCAAATTTCACAGGCTGATAGACCTTGTTGAGGAATGGCGACAATAAGCTTTTGGGACAATTCGGCCCATACATTAAAGGTCCAGTTTGATTCCAAAATCGAAAATATAACATTGACTTTTTTTTCAAAATGCACTTAGAGTCCTAATTTTTTTAAAAAATGTGCGCAATCAAAAATGCTGCAAAAAAACAAATCATGGAAAATTCGTAGGTCACGTGGTTTGGCTGCCATCTTGAATTTAGTGCATTTTTGATCATTGCCGACCCCACCCACCTTTGAAAATCTTCTTCTCTGAAGATACTTGCACTAGAGATCTGAAATTTATACTCAATGTAGCTGAAGCATTGTAGACCTTAATTTGACTTCTACAAAGTCCTAACATTAATACTTTTTTTGCTGTGATTTTTCAAAGTTGACCAAAATCTAAAAATCGCAAACTTCAAGGGCGGATAACTCAAAAACCACACCATAGATTTTATAATTTTTGCATGAGAGTTAGACATTGGCAAGGTCTTTAAATTAAAAGAATAAAATCGCTCGCGAACAGTCATTTCCGGTCAGGGTCAGAGGTCAAAATTTGCATTTTGGACATGTGGTGTTTTAGTGGGTATGTTTAACGTATCGTAACGCATCAACGACGTACGCTAACGGCTAGTTCTATACATCATATGAAAGCCAAAAGTCTATAGATTTTTAAAAAATTTGACAGTAAATTCCTATATTAGTTTTACATTGAGTTACGGCCCTATGAATATTGTCAATTCTGCTTTCGTTTTGAATGCAAACGATATAGGTATGTGAAAAAAATCGTTACTCATCAGTGACAGGAGACAAATCATTGTTCCATATATTATTAGAAAGCCAAAAGATCATACAATCTGCGATAAATCTCATCAAAATTAGATTAAACATTAACATTGAAATTCGGAGCATTTAAATGTGGTCAATCCTATTTGCGTTTTGAATGATTCTCATATAAGAATGATTGAAAAATTGTACTTCATTGGCAATAAAACACTAGGAAAACATACTATACATCGATGGCTACGCTTGTTGAAGACAAAAACCTTTTGTGTAGTACTTCATTATTAAATTGTTCACAGTTAATGACTCATAAGCTAAATTATCTATTTCTTGAGATAAAGCTTGATATTTGCGGCAGATGTCGCATCGCTCACCCTTTCTTTGCTTTTTCATGCTCATAAACAAATAATGTATGCATATAAAGACAAATCTCTCCTCTATTCACTGGTAAAAAAAAAATGAAGATATCTTTAACGGTTCGGGAGGTACATGCATAGAGGGCGCAAGGGGATTGCTAATTTGGATGGAAATTGTGTTATTTGCGGCAGATGTAGCATCGCTCACCGTTTCTTTACTTTTCCATGCTCACAAAGAAATAATGTATGCAAATAAAGACCAATCTCTCCTCTAAACAATGGTGAAATCAATTTTGAAATATCTCTAATGGTTCGGCAGATAGGAATGCTGCACGGTGAGTGCCGTCGGTTAATTTGAGGGAAAAAATAGAAAATCTTTACACTGATAGATTTGATACATTTTGATAACAATGAAATTGCGTTCATTCAACGATACTTATTTAGAACAAAAAGCTATGTGAAGAAAAGCTCTTCATATTGTCAATTAAACTCTTTGTTTGGGACTGACGATAAATTGTGCAAGTGGACTAAACACACTTTGAAAGCCTTTATGGTCAAGATTTATTTTCAAGACCAAAGGCACGGGTGGGTGTGTAGGTAGGTACAAGCAAGTGTACCTTTCCTTAACGAAAAGGGCATAATGACGGCCACTATGGGCTCTTGGGCTCTTGGGCTCGGCTCTTGGGCTCTTGGGGATAGGAAGCCGTCCTGATTCCTGCATAAATGCTCGGCAGATTCCACTCGCAAGGGTGTGACGTCCTCAATGAACTCTTTTTTCCAAAATGCCTGTTGTCTTCTTGAACTTTGAAATATGCATTACCTCCCGGCCGCATGTTCTACACTTTGTGCTTGTAGACATTTCATGCAAACACGCAGTTAAGTCATGTACACTCGATTTTGGTCACTAAATCCATGCATTTCGCCACAGGACACGGGAAGACGTAGCCACTACGTTCTGTTACTAAAAATAGCGCCGCTGGACATCGTATTTTCCACCTAATTGAACACCAAAGAGCTCGAAATGGTAAAAAGCACGCTCTGACCTCAAACAACACATCAGAAAGCTCAAAACGCCCAAAAGTAGCATCCAAACACAACTACGTCAATGAACTCCTTCTTGGATGCGAGATTTCTTGTTTTGCCTTCATGAATCCAAAGTCTTAGTGCTAAAATTCCATTCAATTATTATCGATCTCCGTGGTCTCATGGTAAAGCCTTTGCCTCTGAATCCGGAGTGCTAACTTTTAGGGTTCAAATCCCGTTCAGCCAACAAACTTTTGCAGATTGAACTTGTTATTCTTTTGCTTTGGTAGTACATATTTTGGTCACATTACAGCTAAATGGCATGAAATATCTTTTTTCATGCATTATGATTTTGGATTCGAATTCGAAATTAATGTTTATCAATGTACATTCACAAATACAGGCTTAAACGTTGAGTATCAAGTGGAATGTGGTCATTTCGATAACGTGTTAGTTACTTTCTACCTCTTAGACAAAAAGTCTGTACACTAAGAATACTGCATTGAAAGTCAGAACATTCTGAACACCATTTCAGAGTGCACATCCGTCGACCAGCAAGTGCAGATCTTCAACTCAAAGCTGCAGTCTGTTTTCGACATACATGCACCTCTACAGGAGAGATCTGTCATCATCAGACCAGATACCACATGGTACACGGACGAACTCAGGAACTCCAAGACAGAGAAACGCAGAGCAGAAAGAGCTTGGAGAAGGTCAGGCCTGGAGATCCACCGACAAATCTACCGTGAAGCAAGGACGTCATACAACAATGGCGTAAAACAGGCTAGGACTGAACATATCAGTACCAAAGTCAAGGAATCCAGCCATGACCCCAAGGCCATGTACAGACTTGTGGGTAACTTGATCAATCCAAAAGGGGCCGACAAACTGCCCGAACATTGTTCTAAAGAAGAACTCGCATCGAAATTCGCAGATTATTTCATAGACAAAATCGAGCAAATCCGCCATGACATAGTCTCATATCAATCTCCCAATCCCACTGAAGTTGAGAAGTCTGACTACAGTCCCGCTCGACTGTGTTGCTTCACAACTGTGGATACTGAGGAGGTGTTGAAGACAATCCTCAAGGCGCCATCAAAGTCCTGCGGATTAGATCCAATCCTAACACAGACCTTGAAGAGTGTCCTGGACATTTTGGTTGCTCCAATCACAATCATTATCAACTCTTCACTCAAGTCTGGCAATGTTCCCTCAACTTTCAAACTGGCACATGTGCGCCCTCTCCTCAAGAAACCAAATTTAGATCAGGAAATCCTAAAGAATTACAGACCTGTGTCTAATCTGTCATTTCTCTCAAAAGTTTTGGAAAAGATTGTGGAATTACAAATCTGTAAACATCTTGAAGATCACGGCCTCCAGGAAGAGTTCCAGTCTGCCTACAAGAAACATCACAGCACCGAGACAGCTTTGGCTAGGGTTCATAATGACATAATCTCTGCAATTGACAAGCAAGAAGTAGTGATTCTTGTTATGCTAGACTTATCGTCTGCTTTTGATACAATTGACCATCAATTACTACTTTCAAGATTGAAAAGTCATTTTGGAATATCTGGCCAAGTCCTCCAATGGATACAGTCTTATCTACATCTCAGGTCCCAGTGTGTGGTGGTAGGTGGAACGACATCTGAATCAAGGACTCTCAAATATGGCGTCCCTCAAGGATCGGTTCTGGGCCCACTCTTGTTCTTGATGTACATTCAACCACTAGGAGATATCTTCCGAGACCACAGCATACCATTTCATGGTTATGCAGACGACCATCAGAACATAATCTCATCAAGACCATGTGCTATGCGGACAGAGATTACTCAACTGGAGTCTTGTCTGACCAGAGTGAAGGCCTGGATGGACTGCAACTTCCTGAAACTGAATGCCGGAAAAACAGAAGTTCTGTTAGCGGGTACCCCACAACAGACAAGAAAGTCTGACGAGCTGACTGTCAATATTTCAGGCGTCCCCATCATCCCTGTAAATACAGTCAAAAACCTTGGTGTTGTATTTGACTCTGAGATGACCATGAAACAACAAGTCTCATCGATTACAAAGTCAGCTCACTTCCAACTATACCAAATCGGGAAGATACGAAGATACATCACCCAGGACACAGCAAGAACACTGGTACAGTGTCTAATTACATCTCGCCTAGACTACTATAATTCACTTCTATGCTCTCTGCCTGCTTCAACCATCCAGCCCCTACAGTTGCTTCAGAATTCAGCTGCTAGACTGATAACTAGATGTCGAAAAGCCGACCACATCTCCCCAGTCCTCCAAGCACTTCACTGGCTCCCTATCTCCTCACGGATTCAGTTCAAAATACTCACCATCACCTACATGTGTCTGAACACACCTTCTGCTCCAGGTTATCTCAGAGATCTGCTCCACCCCTACAAATCATCCAGAAACCTGCGCTCCAACAACCAAAACTTGCTCCTGGCTCCAAGCACCAAAACCAGAAGGGGAGAAAGAATGTTTCAAAACGCTGCCCCAAAGCTCTGGAACTCACTTCCAGACAGTATCAAGAACTGTACCTCAGTCCCTCAATTCAAGAAGTCTCTGAAGACATACCTGTTTCAAAATTAACATGCACTCTCTATAGATCAATTTATCACTCATATGTAAAGCGCATGTGAACAGCCTGGTTGTAACTTCTGCGCTATACAAATAGCTTATTATTATTATTATTATTAAATCGCTAGAAATCGTATTTTCCACCTAAAACAATGCATCAAAAGGCTTCAAATGGAGCTCATATAGTTGGCTGAATCCTGTCATCGTTGCTTTGCAACTATATTTTTAAATTGTGTTTTACTACAATGTGTACATAAACGGTAACAAACATGAAGTTTCCAAAACATGATGTTTACAACATTGCATTTTAAATAAACAGTTACATACCTTGTAATTTTCCAAAACATGATGTTTACAACATTGCATATTAAACAAACAGTAACATACCTTATAATTTTCCAAAACATGATGTTTACAACATTGCATTTTAAATAAACAGTTACATACCTTGTAATTTTCCAAAACATGATGTTTACAACATTGCATATTAAATAAACAGTAACATACCTTATAATTTTCCAAAACATGATGTTTACAACATTGCATTTTAAATAAACAGTTACATACCTTGTAATTTTCCAAAACATGATGTTTACAACATTGCATATTAAATAAACAGTAACATACCATATAATTTTCCAAAACATGATGTTTACAACATTGCATTTTAAATAAACAGTTACATACCTTGTAATTTTCCAAAACATGATGTTTACAACATTGCATATTAAATAAACAGTAACATACCTTATAATTTTCCAAAACATGATGTTTACAACATTGCATATTAAATAAACAGTAACATACCTTTTAATTTTCCAAAACAAGATGTTTACAACATTGCATATTAAATAAACAGTAACATGACTTATAATTTTCCAAAACATGATGTTTACAACATTGCATATTAAATAAACAGTAACATACCTTATAATTTTCCAAAACATGATGTTTACTACAATGCGTACATAAATGGTAACAAACATGGTAATTTTTCTTAAACATTATATTTACCACAATACATATTATGTAAACGGTAAGATAAATTTTAATTTCCCCAAAAACTAGTTGTTAACCATTCTGTCCCCATTGAGGCAGATCAAGTCATGAAAAGTTAATACAACTTCCGTTATTTTACACCGAGTTTGTGGAATAGAACGAGAGATGCCTGATTGGAGGCAATAATAGTTAGTTGTGCAATCATCGACGCTGTTCTTAAATCATCATTTCGGCTACTGAATCATGGCAAAGGCATAGTGATATGAACCACCTATTCCATGCGAGAAGCGTTGTCATTTGATAAAGCAATTCAAATGGAATGTGGTGAAATTTCTTTCTGCCAGGGCAACTGACAGAACCAACGGATTTCTGCAAAATATGATAGAGGCTGTAACAACCTTTCATGGCTTGATCTGCCTCTGTGGGGAGAGAATGATTGTTCACTACTAAGCCTATCAAATAAACACTGACATACCTGGTAATTTTCCAAAACATGATGTTTACAACAATGCGTACATTAACGGTAACATACATGGTAATTTTCAAAATCTTGATGTTTACTATGGCAATGACAAACGTTTTAATTCTCTTTGTTCATAGGTAAAGTAATTATTCCTGCAATGTTTTCTCAAATTCTTTCATTTTTGGTAGTTAATAACACATTTCAAAATAGTACAGTAACACCAATGCTAAATACTTAAGTCTAATTGCATCATAAATAAACAAATAAAAAGTGGTATCCATCTTATATTCCTTTGTTACAAAATGGACAGATACGTTCTGTTACAATAATATTTTTCCATTTACCTTCACCATAACTCAGTCTAAGTAATTCACATCTAAATTGAATCAATATCGTACGGAATTTTCTGTCAACAATACATGGTGAATATGTTTCAGGTTGTAAAAAGAATTCTCTGTACATTGAATATATTGAGATATTCTCCTATATACTTGTCCAACGTGGTAATAAATGCTCCACCTATCAGTAAACATTAGTCTATTTCAATATCACCAGCATACTCATAGAAACATTCCTTTTTATTCGCCAGGCGAGCCGAATTAGGGAAATTAGGGAAATTAAATCGTGTGGGTTATAAAAAAATTGATTCTGCGATTATTGAATGCGAAATAATGCTCTTATCTTGAACAAATGTAGACTCTTCTTCATATGAAGTTTTTTTTTGATTGACTCTGTTAACATTTATCAGCGTCTTGAATAGAAAATATTATTACTCTTGCAATATGACACTTAATTTGAAATCATATTCCGCAGTTTAATGTGCCAAATATTTTGTATTACCCACATGGTGACGTAATGTATTTTTTGCTACAGCTCTGTTCATTGGTAATTTGATTTGGATACAACATACATGTATGTGATTGGCGCGGCTTCCCTTTGAAAATATCAAGAGTAATATAGAGAGAATATTCCGAGGAGTTTGAGAGAAATCAAAACATACTGGTTGGTGCCTTTGGTCACCAACCAATAAGATTTTTCAAAATTAAAATTATGAAGTTTGTACCCTTCAACAGCAATGACCAACAGTTCTTCAAGTTTTTCATCAGAGAGTTTATTTCTTAGAGAAGTTTTCACCACATCCTGAGAACTAAAGCCCCTTTCATAGTGAATTGGTGCTGTGAGAGATGGTGTAGCAAGACTTGGAAAGATTTGGAAAGTCTTTGGAGTGGTAGGTCTGTATTTAACTCCGGGGTTTGCATGTTATCTCTTAGTTAACCTAAGTTGACCACAAGCCTCTTCAATTTCCCCGATTCCACCCGTGCATCATCAGCAACAATGAATCTTTTACATGTACCTCAGTCCCATCAACTATCCGTGATTTGTCATTCCCAAAGTAATCCAAGAGTTGCCCTCACATTTCTACATCTAGTTCATCATTGGTGAGAATGAGACTGGACGCATAGCCTGCACACAGAAGGCATATACACTGTCCTTTGGAAATCATTACCTAGATTCTTTACTACTGATTGAATAAAGTTCTTTGGTATGCTGAGAATGTTTGTCATTTGCTTCAAATTCAAATGGATTTCCGCCAGGGGAAACTGCCCAAGACCACAGATTTGGTGTTATTAGAACAGAGGTAGTATCAACATTTATGACTTGATCAACCTCTGTGGAGAAAGAATGGCGGAACAGGGGAAGGCGAACCCCTGCTCTGCTTTTGCGGTGTCCTGCAAACGCGTACTTAATTTATGACTCGAGCTTCCTCTGTAGCAGAGATGCTTATCTCGAAACTTTTAAATCAGTTCTTAAATGCCAAAATGCACTTTAGAAATATGCTAACATGAAAGGGTTGCGAATCTGATGGCTTCCAATATGCCTACATTCTAGTAGCAAAAAAGCTCGGATGAAAAAGAAATGAAACTCTAGAGTCTAAGGAATGAGGTAAACGGGAATCAATTTCTGCCCTTCAAAATATCCGGAACCATTTGCATGGTCTTCTTCTCAAGTTGCTATCATTCATTCATTATCTTCTTGGCGATTTTGCAGCATTTTCCCGAGTTGTTTCTTGACCCTCTGCCAATAGTTGATTGTAGTATTAGTTCTACATCCAACGGGTCCGCCCTTGTGGATTCTAGCGTAGTCTTCACATGTCGGGGTTCCTCTCTTGATGCATATTCTTCCATTTAAGGACATATAGGTCCTCATACAAGTTTCTGAGCACGTCTTGTTAGCCCCACAGTTCTTCAGATCTGAGAAACAAAACATACATAACTCGCCGGTTACACATCAGCATATACGTTTCTCCTAACTCATACAAACTCTGCATATTCTTTATATGTACACTCAGGGGCAAAAGAAACGATACCATATAAAATGCATGATAGGTTAATCTGCGATTGATAGTTACGGCTGAAACAGGGTGTATTCAAGAGCTAAATGAACTAAGTTTTTAATTTCAGAGCTATATCTGTTAACGCTTTTGAAACACAAGCCTTTCAAAAAATGCTGTTTAAAAATCTCCTTAACTAGACGAGTTAGGATAGTGAAAATGGACCTTTTTCTTGTTTTTAAACCAAAATACAGGCAAAATGCGTGAACAAATTAACTTCTACAAGGGTTATTTATATTAATAACATCTTAGATTATAGATTTATAAATTTCATAATTATTTTATTCCAATTCCAAAGATTATGACCAAAAATAACATCGAAAAAGCTATTTTTTGACCCCTCGTGTATTTGAACAGTCATACAATTATAAGTATTATGCTTTGATGTTTGAAATTGTGAGTATTTCTTCACAACTGATCACAAGGGCTCGTAGTGGCATTTCATTTACAATAGGATTTTGTTTTGTACTCTTTTGAAAAGTGGTATCGTTTCTTTTGCCCCTGAGTGTATAGGTGGAATGTGCTTATTTTCGACAAATAACTGTCTCAAGCGAACCGTCTCGAGCCCTTGACTACACTTATCCAGGGATTGCCGTGTCTATTTGAATCTGGTAATTGCCGATATCAATGATCATGTTTAATTTCAGCGGCTTGTTAGACAATAAGGGACGTTTGGTTCGATTGGCAACAGGGTATGGTTGTAGCTAGGTGAAAACAAAGAACCACAAACAAGATGGATGAAGGTTGCGGAATAATTTCTATTGTAACAGCAGGGGTATTGGTCACTTCATTCACGAAGGCGCTCCAGGATGTGGATGACCTTTGACAATTTAATGTACGCTATGATAATGCTGCAGCCCTGGAGCGGGTTTCACACTGTGCCGAATTAACAAAAGATGGAAACACAAATTCAAAAATGTACAAAATTGCGGGGGACCATAAGCAATCGGGCCATTTAAAAATGTATCATAGGTCATCTTTTGGCTGCCTCTGAGCTCGCTTAGGAAACAACATCGGGGAATTTGAGAAAAGTGTTGTTCGTTTCGTTTCATGGCATCCATCGATCCACATTTTTCAAAAAACGTGTTTGTTTTTCCAAAATAGTCAAAATGTATATAATAATAATTTCATGCATTTTCCAAACATTGATTTAAAAATGATAACGGGCTGAAAACCAATCGATTTTATTTACAAAAAAGTGTTAAATCACTTTTTTTCAACCACTAGATACATACAGTGCGACATAATGGCTAGAACAAAAATCTGTGTCCCTATTTATTTTCTTGAATTTTATTTAAAAATTCAGTAAGAAAATTAATGACATCATTACTTTGAAAATTGAATTTTTAAACAATTGCAAGAACACAAGAACAATTCCACTTACATGTACATGTATTAACCTTAACATTTGTAATCCTATAATCAGAAAATAAAAGAATACTAGGGTATTGGACGAAATCATCTTTTTTAGCTAATGAGATCAATTAATGAATAATGTTATCCATTACCTTTCACGAAAGAGCACAGAATGTTTGCTGTATAGAATGCTTACCATTTCCTGGCTTTCCACAATCAATGTAGAGGGCTTTTGTCAAATGGTAGTAGCCGCATCCATCATTTTCATCACAGTCTGAGGGATGACAACTCTCTACCTAAATAGTCATATAGAATATGATAGAATATGATAAAAAATAAAACAAATATCATATCACATAGAATTAACATCAGAAGTCATGTAGTTTCCAGATGACGTAAACAATAAATTATTGCAATTGGGCAGAGATCCGGAATCTTCACATATTTCACATGATTTTGGATGATAAATAGAATCTCAACCTCGTGTTTTCTGATATCAAATATATCAACACTCGTTGGCAAGCCTCGGATATTTGTTACTTTTATCAACTTGTGTTGATATATTTGATATAAGAAGACACTTGGGTGAGATTCTCTATTTATAATCCTCATCTATCATGGTAGCAGTACACAACATCGTAATGATATTTTTTTCTCGGGGAAACGTTTGAAACAGGTCCATCGTCCCTTTCATGACAAATGAGCTTATTATGCAGTATTATTTGTCAAATTTCCAATTTTTACTGTTATGTTATTCATTTGGTTGGTAACATATCTTTTTGTAACATATTTGTTGTTTTTCCAATATGCTCATTTATATGCACATTTGTATCGTAGAAATATGTATATCAACTTTCAACACCCTCTTATGCATATAGATATGTTGGACTTCGTGGTAATTGGGAAAGTATAAACTAAAACCATGTTATGGGAAAATCAAAAACTCTTTGGGAAACATATTAGAAAAGCTGAAATTTTCACATAGAAAGATTGATAAGAGCAGTCAAAAACTGTGAGAAAGTAAGCGAAGTATGGAGCTGTAGATCATATATTATAAATATGTAAAATGTTTTACCTGTTTGAAGCCTTGTTTGAAATATTAACTTTTGTGTTTATAGCATATGATCATAATTTTTTTTATTTTAGATCTAAAGCTAACACTATAAGTAACATACATTAAACTGACAAAAATAAAAAAGGCATAAGTAAGTTTTCGCCCGTAAATAATTTTACACTTGCTGCAAAAATGTCATTTAATTTCAATGGTAAAAATGTGGAAATTAGTATGTTAACACCCATTTGTTTTGTCAAAATCATGTATATTTTGATCCACAAGGTGGAATTGAAGTCAGTGTGACTACCATTTCGCAGCAATTCCTGCTCGGCACCTCTATATCATAAACGCAAAAAAACGTCGATTTCGTTTCTTTAATTGGTGTTCTAAGACTAGTCAAATGATAACTTACTTGACAAATTGCATCCAAACAAGTGTTCGAGATTTCTGAAAAGTGAAATAAAGTGTAAAAGTTTTTCAAAGGTTACGAATCAATATCACGATATTGTTACGATATGATAGAGCAAATTTCCTGTCAATCAAACTTAAACGTAAGTTAGGGGAAAATAATATTTAACATAGAATGGAAACTTCTCGGATACAACAGCATCCCAAAGGTTTGTTCAACTATAATTTTATTCCGTTTATTTATATCATGCGTCTTAAAGGTCTTTCTCACGTCACTAGTGCTTGACAAGTGATCAGATGTACTCAACAGTACTTTTTTATTTTTTTTATGCAATCAGCAAATTGCATAATGTTATGCAAGAAATTGAATTTAATTTAAGAATATTTGAGCCCTCGTGTCCATATCATCAAGCTATGTTTAGACCGAAACGATAAATGACGCATTCAGGAACTTCATGAGTAACTTGGATAAATTTATCTGAAACTTTCGACATGATGTTACTTTAAATGTAATTTACGAATTCAACACATTGAAAGTATCATATCAAAGAAAATCTTATATAGCGTAAGTTTTATAAAATAATTCTATTTGATTATTACTTGTACAAAAACTCTGGCAGTCAGACACATGGTCTTTTTGTACCCTTTTCGCAACCAGTAATCAATTACACATAAACATTTAACAAAAAGCACAGAATGTTGTTTGGTATATAAACTGAAGGAAAAATGAGGGATGCGAATAAAATCAGAGACTAACGGATTTTAATCTAACCATGAAATAAGGAGATTTAGCAGGCAAAGGTAACACTGTGATGTTAGTGTTCCTCAAAAACTCAGTCGACACAATGTAAGCATGATTTTCATGAACTCATCATTTTGAAAATGGTGCGCTTTTGCGCTGTGGTATGTGTGAAATACAAGAAAACTCTCGTTGAAACTGCAAGGGCATTTTGGTATCATTCATACTTATTTTTGTCCCTCAGTGTATTTTGAACAGTTTTGGGGTGAAGTGAATCCATATTGACAAAACATCATATACAAGAGTCAATAAAAAAAATCAGTGACTTTGAAAAGCAAGCCGATTGCTAGCAGTATCTTTATACTAAAATTACAATCAACTGTTACTTTGCATAATGTAGAAAGACCCATCTGAGAGTACGTTTGATTAGTGAACACGAGTGCCGAGTTGGAATTGCGCATGCTCATTGCGGATGTAGTGGTGTTTTAATCAAACGACAAGAACAAGACCCTCGCTTAAAATCAAACACGGGAGCGCGTGCTGTATCTATTCGTGTAAACAAAATGACGAAGAGTGATTTAGTTTGGAATTTTTTAGGTTAAAATTCAATTTTCAACACCCCAATATGAACTCCTCATCACATTCTTCATGTCAATTTCAGTTTTACGTGCTTCTTCTCAGTGGCTGCCATTTTGATGACGTCACAACACGGCTCACTCGCGCAAAAATGACGAGTACACACTTGACCTAGTTAGTCAACCCGAGGGCTTGGTTCGTAGCGTTTGATTGGGGAATGTTGAATGGTCAAATTTAGGCCATTTATTTATTACTTTTTAGAGGTTCTTAAGTCACATTTTCTTTATTTCATTTGTTTTTTAAAAGTATGTAGATGATGTAGAATATCATGAAGTAAATAAAGATGAGAAAAAATCTTTACTTCATCATATTTCATTTTTAAAGATTAACAGTAAGGAGCGGACATCCTTAAGTAGCTGGTTAATGACATACTAGAATAAACACACCTCGAGATCCAAATTCAACCAGATAAAAGTAACCATTGAACAGGCAAAGTTCGAATCTGTTGACTCTATTTTCCCTATAACGTTTTTAAAATCCTTTTTAAAAAGTATTTCAAACCGTAAGGATATTTAAAATGCCGCCACTCACCTACAAGTTTCCTATAAAAGACAACTCCATATTTCAAACGGGTATCTTTTCTCTTCAATGTTTTCTTGAAGTTCATGACACATTTCTTCTCTTTCGCCTCATAAAAGTAGTACAAACAGGAGACGTTCTTGTTGCAACTCATTCCACATTGCATTTCAGTTAGAACATCGGTTTGTAAGACAGATAAAGTCTTATCTACAATCATCCTGTCATCAAATCGATTATCTCTTTTGTAGACAAAAATATAACTTGAGGATATTATCTTAATGTCAACTAAGAAAAATAGTATTATTTTCTCAAATAAAACCATTTCCTCTTATATTAACGTCAGAGAGGAATATTACCTCTCTAGTTACTTCAAGTGAAAAGCTATTGAAAACCAAGCTGGCTTTGCTAGATAAAAGCTGTAATTGAAACCATGTCTATTATGTATTATTCAGTATGTAAGTTCAGAGAAGACGGAAAGCTTATTCCTATAGTCAGGTTTCATAATGGCAAAAGTTCATATTCAATGAGAGAGACCATAAATACATGAACAGGAAAAGTTCTATCCTTTAATGTAACTTTCGTTTCGCTTGTAACTGAATTTTTAATTAACATAAAGAAATGATCTTTTTCCAAACCGTTTTGAATGTTTTTAATCAATTTGTTTTGTTATAAGATAAAAACCTCGTTTGTGAAGGTCCAAAGATTATTATTCAACATCCGCAAATTTTGTTTCAAATACGTTTCCCAACAGGATATATTTTGTAAGAAAGGTTTTTGATATTGTGTTAATGCAACAAAACACTTTGTTATTCAGGCATAGTATGAAGAGCATGCTCTCTGTCACATTGTATTTAATTAAAAGTGGCGACTGAGGGAACAACGCTGACGAAATGAGTACTTTTCTTGAATTAAGGCGAGGCCCCCCTCACCACTAAATCTAAAAAATAAGATAAAACTTGTCATTTGTACATCGTTGCGTTCAGATTTGAGGACTGTCAGTAGGTATTTGTGTTGAAACCGCGAACATTTTTCTAACAAATTTTCTTTCTTTAAATTTATCTCTACTGAACGAGCTTCTATGAATGAGCTTATATTGTTTCTTCACTAAAAGATTTACGAATGTTAGTTTAAGGATAATACATTTCCGATTTGTAAGATTTGAAGCAAAGGAAAATCTATATTGTTTGTTTTGTTACACTCAGCAATGTCCATTCTAAATTCCTTTAAATGTCACCATTTCATATCAAAACTTTTATTAGTCGTTTAGAAATGCTTTTCAAATTCTATCTATTGGTTCAATGTGACGCTTTACAATTCCTCACTCACTAGCAGACAGGTATTTACACAATTTCTCACTCACTAACAGACAGGTATTTACATTACATATGACAACTGTCAATTAACCTTTTACACGGTATGCATTTTTCATATATCATCTGAAATGAACCCCTCTATTTACGCTATGGCAATTTTAACTTATGAATGTTATAAATACCATTGGTTTTATAAACTCATGTCAAAAAGAAACGATACCAAGTTTTCAAAGTCGTCCTAAACAAAATTCTATAACCTGACAGAGTCGAATTTAAGTGTGTCTAACAGGCATATATTTTGTATAAAAGTATGCACATTTTCATTCTTCAGGAAAAGATTCTTTTGATTTTGTGTCTTTTCAAATGTACATGGAGTGCATAAATCGAAATTTCAAATTGTTTTATGAACAGAACTTTTGTCATTTCACTTTAAAATTGATAAAGTATTGAATTTATGTCAGAAAAAAATGTTGTTGATATAATACACTTTATTTGACATAAATTCGTTGACGCGTCACTGCACTAGAACGTTTTAAAACAAGCGAAAATGTCCAATTTCTCTCTGCTATCTCGCCTAGTTAAGGAGATTCCAGATCGATGATTTTTTCAAATGCATGTTTCTCGCAAACATGAAAAGATAATGTTTCCAAATTTTGCATAGACGTAAGTTGACTACTGAAGAAATGATATTACTATGTTTTAGTCTTATTAATCTGCAGTGGATTGAGTTATTTGGGGGTTTGTATGGTATCGTTTCTTTTGGACATGAGTTTACTATTGAAACACTAATTGGACAGTAAAATAATTTATAGATTATGTCAGATACAAAATAAAATGAAAATTAGTATTGCCAATAAGGGAGTAAAGTATTTAAAAATATCTTTAACAAGTTATGAACGGCTTACACATAGGAGTGAGTTCTAAAATAAAGTTTGTTACGAATTATTCAAAAATGGTAATGGAATAAAGGATCGTCTCCATCTTCATATCAAGTTTTGTTTTCATGAATTTCCAGATTAAATAGATTTTCACCGCTTTCATAGAGCAATAACTACTTAAATGTCTTGTCTGTTGTTCAACCATTGTGTTTTGTTGAAAGATAAATGAATCACACTATTGTAGGTTGTGGTAGGAAAAAGGTCAAATGTTCATATACTCCTACTTATATAAAAGAGTAAGTGACACGCTCCATTGCAGTAACCTGCCTTTCTGTGCCTTATTTGATAAGCATTTGGCTGTAATAAAAAATTTATAAATAAAATAAAAAAATCAAACTCATTCAATAAAAAAATCAAACTCATTCGCCAAAAAGACTAACATGATGATGTAATGCAAACTGTTCAAACGATTTCATCGTTTCAAAATTCACGTGTTGGGAAATTATCCTCGCAGAACGAAGTTTTCAGGGGATATAAAATAAGTTTCGTCCGTAAGTCTGGATTAAGCTCACTACAACTAACATGGAAGAATCATTTTTAGGTTTTTGGTTTTCAGATCTAGCTCAATGATACTTGGTATAGAGAACAATGATGACATATTTTAATGTTTTCAACTTTTTCAAATTCAAAGTCTTTGCAATTTTCATTGAAACGATACTTAAAAATTCAGATATGCAGTAGGATTGGAAATGTCACCTGATGATGTTGAAAAGAATGATGAACTAATTTCATAAGTCATCTCGAGTGTCAACATTGTGAGGATCGATTATGAATAAACTTGGAGCGGCCTTAATATAAGCACCTCGGTGCTTGTTGGCCAATCCATTCATGTCTTTTCATGAATAAAATATTTTTAAATCATAAACTAGTTATCTATTTACACTTTTTATTTGCAATTTACATGCTGCTCTCTAAATAATTGAGTTTACGTGTCTCTTATATGCAAAAACATTTAAATTACGCCCCTTGTTTCTAACAATCCAATAGGCAGTTATCAAACTTAAGATGTACTTCTAAATAATTCCCACCACTGGACTCATTACCTTAACGTGGTGTGGTGGTTTGTGTGCTTCGACAACCCCGAGAGCTATGCCAGCTGGAGCTTACATGCTCCTGGTAGGGTCACCCAAGCTGGACAGGTCGACGGGTAGAAGCCAGACCAAATGTGAGTCCTTCTAAAAACCTGCTTTTCTATCTCTCACTATGCCTTTCTTTCCGTCTTTTCTCTCATCCTTTCGATCCCTTTCTCCCTGATCTATCTACTCTCTTTTGGATGGCAACATCCACGTGTTTAATAACTGAAATATTGTTCAAAACACGTTAAGCACCAACTCACTCACTCACTCACTCACTCACTCTAAATAATTCGGGTTTCATATGAATGAGGTCAAGTCATATTAAGTCAATGGTCATACACTTAGGTATTTAAATAACATATTCATTATCACTTCTTCTTAAACATAACAATACAGATGTTCATTTATTTACTTATTCTATATAACTATTTAAAAGCATTAACGATGTAAGGTATCAACTGGTGGTAAACCAAAATAATAAAACAGATGAAATATGTGTCTTTTACTTGTTTTTTAATGTTGCGCAAACTAAATTATATTGAACGTTACGTCATACGAGAACCAAATCTCGTGCTTGATTTCCTGATGCCATTTTATCATAGCCGATAATGAGACTGTAAGAAACAAATAAGCGAGCTTTGTACTTAGTACACTAAGGAGTTTTGTCAACATCATAGGTAAATATGCGTTTCGATGGGCATATATTTTCGAATTAAACCATGCCCTGTTTGAATTGAAAAATTTGCAAAATGACATTTCAAATTCCAATATTCTTTAACATTTCTAATTGATGAGTAAACTTATCGTATCACATACTTGTCTTATTATTTCCGATAAAGTCTGAAAATGCTATGTTCCGATTTTTCGACGATGCCGATGTACTTGTTCAAATGTTATTGTTTATCAAGGGGTGAATGCAAACCATAACTACTATTGATTTGTCACATAAACGCGATAGGTAATGTGCCTTTACTACCAACCATCGAATCAAGATACTTTTCACATGACATGTAAGTCTCCATTGAGTCTTTATATCACATCGTTAAGAAAAAAGGCTTCTTCACAGCGAAAGTAAACAGACAAGTTGGTTTTATTATTTTATGGAAGAGCACAAATTAGCTTTGTTGAAATATATTGATTATCCGAGAAAGTTATTCAACTTTATATTTTTTTGGAAACATGACTCTTTGTTTATAAAGTAGAAAATATCGAACAAATCATTTCTCTGAAATTGTGGGGCATCAATTGTTTACTGTCATGCAATAATATCATTAAGTTTGCAATTGAAACTTTAAATCAGCCTTCATAAAACCAATAGAAATGTGATTCTTTGTCCGAAAAAAGTTTTACTTAATTGATGTTATGTTCTCATTGATTAAGATTTATTTCTGTTGTCTGCGTTTTATATTGTTTTCAATTTCCTGGAACAAATTTTCAAATTAAATTTCTACATGTGTAGAAATATTTGGCTAACGAAAGAATCAAAACATGATTTCTACAATTTAAACTTACACTTCCTCCTTTAAAAGATAACTTTTATACAAGCTATTCCTCTAAAGTCATGAAGAACTATTTGATGTGAAAGTTTAATATAAAAACTCATTCACCCTACAGGGGCAGAAGCACATTTTTTATTCTATATTTTCAATTTTTCACTGATTTGTTTTAAGAAAAGGGAATCGTATGAATAAACTTTATTTTATATATGAATTATTACTGCTTCATTTGGTTTAAATACATTGTCTTTCAATTGGAACCATTATTTTTCATTTTCCTGGCATCACCTTATATTCCCCATAAAAACGTGCTACTGTCCCTTTGATATAAAAGTATTGCTTGCAATGAAATTTATAATTTCCGATTTAGTCAGCATGATTTTAAGAGAACAACGCACATCTTGAATTATCGTACATTTAGGGACGACATGAACAGGTGATTACAAAATATGTTACTTCCATTGTGGCTGTTTTTATTTCTTGTGTCCCTCTTACTACAATTCCAAATAGTAATGCTTTGAAATGATGCTAGGTTAAAGTCACTGACAAATGCCACATGTTTGATAGATTATTGGTTTGTTATGTAATATGATAAGAGTATCTATGGACGATGATCTTGGTTTTGTTTTAACTGCATTCTCTCCCCACAGAGGCAGATCAAGTCATGAAATTTTGATACAGCCACTTCTATTACGTCGACTTTGTGGGATAGACTGGGAGAGGTCTGATTTGAAGCAATCAAAGTAAATGTGCAATCAGCGACGCTGTTTTAAAATCATAATTTTGGCTAGTAAATTATGGCTAAAGCATTTTGATATGAACCACCCGTTCCATGCGAAAAGCGTTGTCATTTGCTAAAGAAATTCCAATGGATTGCGTTGCAATTTTTTTCCGCCAGGGGAAACTGCCTAAACCCAAGAAATTACGGCGGAATAGAACAGAGGCTGTATCAACATTTCATGACTTGATCTGCCTCTGTAGGGAGAGACTGGGTTACAATGTGCTCGTAACTTTCGCAATTAATGTGCAATGTTTTTCGTAATTTATTATATGTACACAGAAGCTGAAACTGACACATTTCTTTAAGTTAACCATTATTTTGTCACTTTTGATGTATTCTTCTGACTATCTAATAAGACATTAAGAATATAACTGTATCTGTATTTCTTTATCTTTATCGAATGAGTGATGTAAGTGATAAAGACAGGGATCTCTATGAAATGATAGAGAAATAACACAGTTCTCGTAACACTAATCATGTTATACGAGTCGTATGAGACCGAATATATAAAGATAGTTATCATTTTGGTAAAACAGCATTATTGAATTTGACACATGTCAAGTTATATTAGTTAACTATCTTAAGAATAGTGTGCAATGTTTCCTTTTGTGTCTCTGAACTACTCTACTTAACAATTTCATTTGCATAATTATTGTAGCTTACATTTTTGAATATATTTTAAGGACACAGGAAACACATTATTCAGTTTATTACTCGCCCGTGTAAGCTATCGTAGTGTTATATTCATAACCATTGTAACAGCAGTATTTAACTAGTGTAATAACAATTGAAGTTTGACGTCAAAGTAGTGTTTGGTTTTGACGTCATAGTGTAAGTACGCCGTCACAATTGCTGCCGAACTTTATTTTAGTAATAATGCAAGTAATATAGAGAATAGTAAACTCCCTTCAATTTAATACTATTTTTTATCAAACTCCTGAATGATTTGGTATCGAACTCGCTTACGCTCGTTTCATACAAACCATACACTCGTTTGTTAAAAGTAGTATTAAATAGAAGGGAGATTATTTCAGCAAACTGTCGCCGATTTCGCTTTATGTTTAGTAATAACACAAGTAATAAATATAATAGTAATCTCCCTTCCCTTTAATTCTATTTGTATCAAACTCCTGAATGATTTTGTATCAAACTCGCTCGTTTGTTAAAAGTAGTATTAAATAGAAGGGAGTTGAGCTAGAGGTGGCTGAGAATTTAGAACCGAGTTCTAAAACATGCTATGTACGAGAGAAAAGCACGTTTGCTAATTGAAATGTTTCAAATATTACAGCGATTTTCATGAAATGAACATCAATGGTTGATGATGTCTTGGATAATTGTGTAGAAATTCTTTTGAGGTTTGAAAGAATTTTTATGTGTGTGTTTCCTTTGCAAAAACCTGGAATAACACTTATCAAGCACATTTAATTCTTTATGGCGCCATATGGCTGAATTATCTTGCGTTGAAAATATTTGAGAAAATCAATATTGACATTCAGAAAGATTGTAAATTGGATTTGTAGCATTCCCTTATGTTTGCTTTGCAATTCCCATTTGGCATTTTTATAAAACTGGCGCCAGATGAAACATTCTTAACCATTAAAGGGGCAGTAGCACGTTTTTTGATAATTTTATATTTTAAAAATTGCACTGATAATTGTAAGTAAATGCCTAATGTATTATATTGACAGTGTCAACAATCACATTACACAAGCCAATCACCCATAGTCAGAGGACAAAGTATGAGGATTCACATAAAATCCATTGGCGGCCATTTTTGTGTGAACACCTTTAATTCATTTTTGTAAGAAAAGGGAATCGCATGGCTGAACCTTACGTTATATATATGAATTATTACTGCTCCATTTAGTTTAAATACATTGTCTTTCTTTTGAAACCATTTATTTTCATTTTCCTGACATCACCTTATATTCCCCCTTAAAACGTGCTACTGCCCCTTTAACATTTAGTATACAGAGTAAATCAGAGGAATAATTCTGTATTAAATGTTCTAAGCAAAGGCATCTAACAAACGGGACATTAATACTCAAAACAGCTGAAAAGATGGCAAATCTATCGCAAAGTTTTTTTTATTGATCACAACGTTCACATGAATTGATAATCTTATGTTTTATACATGTATGTAATCAAAGTTCAATTGGTACACATATAGAAATTACTTTGACATCATTGATAATACATTTTACTATTTAAACCTTATGAATGGGTATAACGTTTAATAGTCCCTTGTAGCGTAATATTAGTAGAGATTTGTGAAAACAGTATGTTAAGGATGTTTCATCATTGCGCAGTGTTCGTTTTTAAAATATCCCTACGTTAACAGGACCTTTCTTAACACAAATAGTGGGCAGCTCTTTGGTAAACGTCATCATGCGACGGTTATGTCGTATAACCTCTAATTAGGGTTCGTTACAATGTATACCGGTCACATCTAATCAGAAGGGAGCATATCGTTAAAGTATGAAATTGTTGAGCAATAACTAACGTGACACGTTTCTTTGTTGAATTGGTAATTTGTGATGTTTTGTCCAGCGATATGATGCTTTATTTAAGACAATTTGATGACAAGGAAATTTCTCAGTGAGCTAATATACACATGTACAGCAAGAACAATAACTTTATAAAATTGGTTGGGATTATTCTTTTCTGATTATTCTCAATTTAGCAGTTAAAGAACAAATTGTTGTTCAGGTTATATGCCAGGACGCATCAACTCCTATCATGGAAAGTAATCTAAAGTTAATAGGTATTTGATTATAGAATTATCAAAAGAATTTCTGTTTCACTTGCGGACGTTATTCTGAAAGTTCAGTGTTTCTATCGGATGAAATCTATACATATATGGTTATATATAGTGATTCCCTTTCATCTAACTGGCACTTCCACAAATTTTTAATTCAGGACACATGAACTCATATAAGGAAGAACAATCTAATGTAAGTAATTATTTTGTTATTTTTCATTGTTCCGGATAGATGAAGTATCAAAGAGTTCCTGCTTTATTTGTCAACGTCATTATGAAAGTTCAGTGTTTCTATCGGATGTAATCAATATATATGTTTATAGCGCTTCCCTTTCATCTGACTGCCACTTCCACAATCTGCAGTGATATGGTAACGAGTTTGTATTTGTAATTCGCTTATGGTTTCCGAATAAACGTTCTCATATCCACATCATTTACTCCAGGAAACACCAGAGAAGCTATTGTTAACAAGGCGGTTTTCATCAAAGGGCAAGGAGATGTTGGGATATGATGTTACATTTCACCTTCTTGGTTTAGACTCTATGCACTTTTATGCACCGTAGATTCCCTTTAAATTTATATGCATTTGGCAAATTACATAATTGGCTTTTTTAACTTATCTGAGATAAATGAAATTAACACCATGGTTTCCATAAAGTGACAATACGATATGGTACCATCGATCACGTAACATTGCATAACTTTCAGACTTTCAATAGACAATGATATATATATATATATATGATTACATGTCAATGACTAAAGTAATTTTCAAATCTACAATTTCATGATATCAGTAATGATTGAATAAGTAATGAAAAAGATATCTTATTATACAGTTTCATTTACACCCTTCTTATCAACAATGTTTGAGTTAGAAGAATGAAAACTTACCAAACAGACAAATGACATTGAACGGCTATTTATTTCAACATTTAGAATGTTCTGTATATTGTCTTAGTCCTGAACATATATAAAACATATTTATTCACTCTACAAATGTATTTAGATTAGTCGATGCTGGAGGTGTAAGCCGATTCTGGAGATTTGGGTTCAAATCAGAAAAGGGACTCGATCTTAGAAATTCAAATATTGTTTCACCTTCACCAAAAAACGTGGTACTGCGCCTTTAAGAGTCTCGAAAAATGTAAGTAAAATAGAATATGATATAAATGTAATTAGAAATGAAGTTTATTGCCTATAAGCGTTTAATCTAGCATTACTGTATTGTTAACAAATGATGCTGATATGTCAGTCTTCACACATTAAAGGGGGTCTGCAACCTGAATTTATAACTTCCAGTGTTTATTAGCAGGGCCCCGAAAGAGTCGTAAATACTCGGTAGGGACGAACTCGTTTGGTTGCGAACCGTTTACAGCTGACTGCCAGTAACAAGTGTGTGTCATCTGACCCCCCTTACCCGTCTGGATGCTCTTGTTAACGATGGTCAATGAGGTTTCACGAGCCAGGTTGTTGATCCCCTTTAACTCAGGGCGTCTTGATCATATATTGTGTTGCGAACCAGCATACTAAGCTGGTAAGATTTCTGTTGGTTATACAACGCAAAAAGGTTTGCTTATTTCCTTTGAAGAAACCTTTTTACTGTGGACACAGCTGCAGATTAAACATGATAACACATGTACAAGGCAGTGTTTCCTGTTACGTATTAATGCCAATTCAATAAAGGCTTTTATATCATTCAAGAAACTAAAACCGAACAAAGACATTTTTAACTTGATAGACACATCTACGGAACTATGTTTATTTTATCTCTGAATGAGCCATTTGTCCGATTGGTCAAAAACGTGAATTGCAAATGACACCAACACGTGTTTATATCTTGATAAAATATGAATTATTTGCTTTCCATCATCTGGTAGTACATCATTATCATCATTGAATACCACGATCATAAGGGAGGTTTCTACATTATATATTGTAAACACTTTGCTTGTATTTTCTGCTCACACGAACACGAACAACTCTGGAATGACATAAATTGTCCCATTCCTGAGTTCTATTCCATTTATTATATCAACACCTTCGTTGATAGGGATTCATACGTTGTCTGTCATGCTGTGTCTCCTATAAACAGATATTGTCTTACAAAAACTTGATTTGAGTTTGAGTCTATCATAAATGAACCTGAACTACATCAACTCACCACCTTAAAGATGCTGTTTCATACTTGCATGCGGTTCAGGCTGAAATTTAGCTATTGAGAAAAGAAATACATCACTTTGTAGAATAATCTTTCGTCGCAATTTTGATATCATATTTAGATTGCTTAATCAACAATAACATACTTATTTCGACGCCCAAAGCACAGTACCCCTTGTAGAAAGGGCATAGCATTTAACGAACCCGCTTTCGGTGACGTAGTCATTACGCGTGTAGGATGTACACCGTGTCACAACTAGCGTATTTGCGTTCGATGGGTATCAACTTTGGCAACAACGAATACCTTATTCGGAGAAAAAGAAAAGAAAATCTAGTTAAGCGCGACAAAGACGGTTTTCAAGCGTATATTTAGAGACCGGAAGTTGTGAGATGGCCACACTTGATTCGCCTTTATGTTGGCGGCCGTTTCCGTAATTTTGGTACATTATGTCATCTTTAATAAATTTCGTCCGATTATCCCTAGGTCGGTCGGTACATTTTTCTAAAAATACAACGAATAATATTAAAAATACTTTAAAAATATTGCAAGTATGATACAGCATCTTTAATTTTCGTACATGAATTTTCCAAAATCCAAATAATATAAGTCGATATCGATAACATATAACTTTTTGTCTAGACAGTCATGTCATTGCCTTTTTGTAGAAATTATGATAACAAATGGTGTTATATATCCAGATATGTCTATGGATCGTGATAACACGTCAAAGCTATGGTCAGCTTCACGGATTTTGATTTTAACCATTGAACAATTACACATTCCTTTGATCTGTCACACCCACCTGTCACATCAAAGACTGGAAAGTCAACTGAAGCAAAGAAATGGGCGTAATAGCCGGTCTTAGTTAATCCAATAATTACTGACTGTTGCACAATATCCATTTTATCACGAAGGCATGCAGTAAGTTTGATTTTATAAGGACAGTGTAAGAGGACATGTGAGTGAGTTGAAAAATTTGAAAAAGGCTTGAATGGAGATTGTTTAAAACCCCATAAACTATTTAAATTTGAACAAGAAGACATGGCGATCTACATTAACATCCTCCCCAAATAAGTCTTCATTAAAGATCCCAATATATGCTAACAACTCTGTAATAAGTATTTGCATAGATTTCATTTTCAAACTCCATGAAAGTTTTGATACCGTGAAGACACACATCAACGTTGCTTAACCTATAAAAAAGGTTTCTCAGAAAAGTTGTCCCCTTTGACGACACCTTCGAACTGAGGCCAAGAACACGGATGAGGGCTATAACTCTGCAAAAAACTATTTCGCGGTTCTGATTTTCGAACTCCATCAAGGTATTGATACCCTGAAGACACACATACAATTTGATGATCCTATCCTATTTTCATATATCAAATTATTTGCCAATGGAATCAAAATTCCTTACACATCAATAAATGAAGTAAGTCAGCGTTTCACCAATAAATGACGGGCCACAACAATACAAGTATAAGATAATATCTTACTGTTATGTATTTCCTTTTGAGTAAATAGAGATACATTTACTTATTCAAATTAGTAAGAAAGAAAGGAAAACTTTTTTTGTAGAATGATCAAAAGAAAATATAATAATATATACAAAAGTTCAAAGAAGATAGACACGGAGATTATAATTATTTGAAAACATTGCACATCAGAATTATATTTTCTATTATCAAATTCATTGGTTCGTGGTTGGATAGTTTTACATATAAACGTCATCTTGTGTTTAAACAATGCATTTATGAATGTGAGAGCATAAAACCTAACATTGTTGCACATTTTCCTGACTGTTCTGTCTTTCAAGAGAATGCTAAATTAAATATATAGGTTTTCCCGTCTATTTTAATCTAATCTTTATATAAGAACGTATAAACCACTGGCGACAGAATAGGATGTTGTCTTGACGCTAGACGCTAGAAATAACACATTTATTCAAATGAAGGAAGTTGTATGTTCTCATGATCTTAACTCCAGTAAAAAGGGAAAAAATAACAACATTAGATTGGATTTATGTAGGTTTCACTCTGTCTATATTCAGATCGTTGACGCACAAAGGCTAATTCAATTCATCTTCCTACTGGAACATGTTTCATTTCAATCTATGAAAGGGGAGACAGGGGAATTATGCTCATCAAACCTACTGAAAACATTACAAATTTTCGTTGTACTTTGAGGTCATGTTGTGAAATTTCAACTTGCGATGTATTGACACACAGTTCTATTGTGTAATGTCATTATGATAATCTGCTTATGAAATTCACTTACAATGCACGCTGACATATTGATTGATATTTGTAAAATGACATTGATGAACTCTTTTACTGATATCATGTTTTAAACATGGGCACGTTATATCATATATCTCCTGATTCTCGTAGTTTGAAGCACAACATTTGAAATTAGCTCCCTTTACCATATTTGTACATTTTCTCCTCAAGCCAAAGGATACCAGGCTAGTGAAAGGTTGAGTATTACATTTCTTCTTTTTCAACTTCATAAAGTGTTTCTCTATATAAACATTTTTATTCACAAATATCAAAATCAACAAAATTGCATCGTTTTCTAATACGTTATGAATTTTTTTGAAAACTTTCTTCTTCGTTTCGGGACACTTCTTGTGAATGGGAACGTCTTCTAAAATCATCTTTCTGATCGATTTAATGGGAAACTATTGCGGGATTTTCTTGACACATAAAAAGAACCTAACGTTATTGCAACAGTAAACCATAAAGACAGAGTGTCAAAATGGCATTTCCTGAAAACTTCAATATCAATTTATTGCATGATTTGACAAAAGAATTATACAATGAGATCATTCTCAGTTTATGGAGGTTCTTGATGCACTAAAAACGTGATTATTTTGAGTTGAGAACTGAGTTATATTTATTAATTCTCACAAAATATCGATGCTTAATGATTCACATATGAATCTTAATGACTAGGAAATATATCCCCCAACCTCTTGGAAATACGATACATTATTTTTCTCCAATATTACCTTTAGTTATGGAGTGATGAATTTCTTGAAAAACATGAGTTTTCAATATTTCATGAGACAGATATAAAGCAACACAAAGAATTTCAAAAATTATCAGGACCATTTAGCAATAACTCCTTATTAAACATTAAACATATTTAACTGTAAAAACTGTTTTTATACAAAATACTCAAATTCTCTAAATTGTATAAAAGAAAGAAAACTGTATGTTCTTAAGCACAACATCCCTTCTAGAATGAATGAAATGGAAATTATAGTATATAATCATGATGAATAGTGGAACTGAAATAACTTTTAACAGATAAATAAAATGTAAAGTTAGGTACACAATTAAAGGAAACGCTTATAAAAAGCTGCACGTGAGAAACCCTTTTCAATTGAAGCAGTGGTAATAATTTTGTAAAAGAACCAGAACCAAATCATGTAAACAGGGTAACATTTTGAAACATAAGCTCGGTCTAGAATTATTTGTTAACTAGTCATCAGGAAACAATGAGTAAATGAAATATTTTAACATATATATTTTCAGGAAAGTGCATATTACAATAGCTGTGAGACACGGAGTACGCTGAAAGTCTTAATACGTTTGAAAACTATACTCATGACGACATTGCGTTCATTATTCAATCGTCATCCTCTTCAGGTGTCCAAAGTGTAATGTTGGCTTTAAAGGGGCAGTAGCACGTTATAGGGGGAATATAAGGTGATGTCGGGAAAATGAAAATTAATGGTTCCAATTGAAAGATAATGTATTCAAACTAAATGGAGCAGTACTAAATCAAATATATAATGTAAAGTTTAGCCATGTAATTCATTTTTCTTACACAAACTGAATTAAAGGTGTTCATAATAAAATGGCCGCCAATGGATTTTATGAGAATCTTCATACTTTGTCCACTGACTATGGATGATTGGCTTGTGTCATGAGATTTTTGACCCTATCAAAATAATACATTAAGCATTAACATACAATTATCAGTGAAAATTTTAAAATATTAAATTATCAAAAAACGTGCTACTGCCCCTTTAAAGGACCCTTGTTTTAACCTACTTTAAATGTAGTCCAGATGAGATGTCCTTCCCTTTCTTTAAAATAATCAGTCAATATTGCTGCCAGTATAACATCGAGATTATTTACTTTATAGCAGTTAATTATTGTAGCTATTGTGTATGGAAATGTTTCTAATTGTACAAAGATATAGGATAACGGCCTCGAAATATACAATACACACTTAACTTGAAATTCGGAATGTTTTCAATCTTGTTGCAAATAATGTAAGTTTTTCGGTGAAACGATTTTAGTAAAACCCTGTTGCACTGACACCAGAACCCTTTTCAGCCAAAACAATGAAGCTTGTCGTAAGAAAGCACTGTAACTGTAAGATACTGAAAACATTGTAAGAAAATTCTCCTGTTTATAAAGAAACATACTATTTTGTTATATAATAAAGGTCCTTGATGACAAAGACACTTGATTATAACAGCATTATGTATGTTGAAGATTATTGTTCGTTGGCAAATAAGAACTATAAGTTCATTATAATGTGATACTTTACTAGTACTAATACTAATACTAATACTTACTGAAATTGTATTCTAGTTGATAGAACTAATAGATTTAGTATTTTTTCATCCAGGTATCTATCTATATTGTGCCAATTTCAAGCAGTTTTAAAGGAATATCTGAGATGTACTAAATCAAGATACAAATATTCCAATGAGCCTTGAAGAAGACGATTATTTGCATAAATTGATATACCCAAGATAAGATTATTTAGATTTTTTATGTTGCCAAACAAATAAAGCAAAGCTTTGGAATCTGGGGCTTTAAAACATTAAGCATCAGGTAGTTTATTGAGAGACAGGCATCTGACATTGGGATTTGTTTTGTTAGAAATAAGACAAAGATCCATTAGGAGGCATTTGACGTCAGGCTTAGGAAACATTTCTTCTTTAGTTCTTTGCTGCATGATCCTTATTCAAATAAGCAGGGAGTAAATCTGAATTTGTGAATACTTGAATCAACCTTCCTTACACTTATATGTTTACTTAATGACATTTTTAAATATAGGCACACGCAATGACTTTAAACCGTTTTCACTGTGAACATATATTTTTGACAATCAATGTCATGGACAATAGACCCATGGAAAGTATTTAACCGTTTCCGAGTCTCAGTATGATTCTGTTGTAGAGAACTGCAACATTTTATCGTAATGACAATTTTAAACACACCTTATTACCCTGGATGGTTTGAATGATATATTTTTAAAAAATGAAAATAATTTTCGTTTTCTAACAAAATAAGGAATTCATGCAACGAGATAACAAATATCAACTTTAAAGTCGAACTTCAAGGAAACTAATGGACAAACTTTCCATCAAGATTAGGGACAACTGTCGAACTTATCTTGTGTCTGTAACAAATCAGGCTTTGCGAATTAACTTCCAAAGCGACCTTCTCCTAGGGTATCACAATACGTTTCGTACTAGAGATGCAACCATATTGATCAAAACCACCAAACTGCAATTAAAAATGTAGATTTTATCAGATCATTGAATTCATCAATGGAGAAAACTCATGGCGATCTGGAAACTTGGATATGTTTAACTTATTGACCTTTGAGACTTACTTTATGTTGACAACTTACAGTCAACAATTTAACTTTGAAAATTTAACTAGTATCACAAGTCTGATGGGTATTGAATTTGCATTCTCAACAGCAGTGTCTGCTTGAATTATCTCTTATATTTTGATGTCATCTCGTATTCTTCACAATCACTGGGCTGATTTCATTGATATTAGGCTTGTTTTCTTTGATGTTTAGCCTTCAGAAGTTAGAGATCTGAGAAGATAAGGTGCACTTCATCATGGGTGCAATTTTCGAGTTAAGAAGCGGAAAAAATATTTGGTGATTAGATACACTGAAGAACTCTATTTATCAAAATGCTATGTGAATCATGAGGACAAAATTTGAAATTATCTCAAATCCAACCTTAGATAATGTATAATTCTTAGGCCAAATAATTAAACAACTAAAGTATAAACTTACATTTCTCTCTTCCCGAGGTTAGGAAATAATGCTATAAATGACTTTTCACTGGGTTGTTATTTAGATCAGTGGTGTGCATCGGAGACATGTATTATTTAAGTGATTAATCTGGCTTAGTCTATTCCAGTTCCATTAAGAAATTTGAGATTGTGTTTTCTAATTGGTTTTAATAAAATCAACCTCTTTTACGATGACACATTTACACATTTACTCAAAACAAACAATATAAAAGTGTATAAGAAATTATACTGGTTTTACTGTGATGTAGCCGTGTTATTCTGATGATTAACAGTTGATGTCATAATGCTCATTATAAATCTAAAATATACATAGTAGATACAAGAAATAATGTAGTTTTATGTAAAGTCAAATCCTTCTTCCCTGGTGGAAAGTAAGGGAAATGTTATGATTTACAGTATACATGGCTTAATTTTGAAAATAATAAGATTCAAATGTTCAATTTTCTAAATGAAATTGTCTTTCTATTCAAAAACATTAACCACTTTATGGACAGTCCATACAATGTTTTATGTGAAACTGATAATACCTGAGTTCAATTGTCGATTTTTACATTACACTAACATATGCCAAAGAAGTAACATTAACAAAGACTGTGGCTTCCCTTTCCAAGATACATTTTTATGTAAAGGCTTACTGTACATCTGTCTTAGTGAAAACTATCCGATTAAAAGTCTTGTGTTTGTAATAAATCATGCTTGTGAGGATGAACTTCCATTAGCTAGGTGTTACATGTCACAGTGGCAAAGAGTCTCTCAACGAAGTAACGTTTACAAAGAATGTGGCTTCCCTTTCTCAAGTTTTATGTAAAGGCAACTAATGAGTTGACTATCCATCAGTATCTATCGGATTAAAGTCTTGTGTTTGTAATAAATCATTCTTGTGAGGATGAACTTCCATTAGTGTGGTAAGCATGTCACAGTGACAAATAATCAGTACAATGGCCTTCTCTGCACTAAAACCTTTTTTCACTAATGTGGTAAAATATTTGAATTCGAAATATTCCGAATGCCATGGTTATACATTTTTTTCCAATTTTAGATGATTTTTAATCATTTTAATAAAATGGAAATAATGAAACTGTATAATTTCATGCATATTTCAGGGCGATGTTCATGATCAAATGTAATATATAAGATTTATGAACAAAAATACCCTTGTTATTATCATTAATGACGGTTGGTCTCTATGTACTGGACAAAGATTTTGATCTTTTCTGAGAAATCTGACCAAATAGTCCTATTCTGGTGAAATGTTGAATTTGTTCCTAGAGATATCAACAAAAATTAATATCTTGACTCAATTGAAAAAAATTCATGAAAATTATTATAAAATTGAAATATCGAGTTTATTCCACAAAAGATATCATTTCGTGTCAGTAGTTTGCTTATGTGTATGGGATTGACTTTTAAGAATTTTGAGGTTGAATCAATCGCTTTGTTACAACTGCACCATCATTCTGGCAAGCAAAATATCATTCGGGATGATACTGCGAAGACAGACAATTTATTAAATTATGTTGATATAATTCATCATAAAAGTATTGCCTTCATCCTTTACGTCACACTTAATAGCTAACGGAAGGTAATGCTATGGAAATGAGTATTCAATAGTATGAAAGAACAAGAACACACTCGTTTATGTGTTTGGATCTGACATGCTGTTACCTTACCTTATGATATAAGAAATACCAAGCATGTAAATTACAACTTCGATATTAAATAACAGAATGTAAAAAAAGAGAAATAGAGTGTGCTGTTTGCTATTTGCATAATTGAACTGACAGAACGTCTTACATGATCGATGGAAAGAGAATTACATCAAAGACGGAAGTCCTTTGAACTCAATACGATATATGTGTACAACTCTTTTTAAAAGACTGAAACCACCACTTAAGCTTAGTTCCTATTACCGGATGAGATTTCTTCCCATCATGCCAATTTCTTTCTCTTCTGTTAAATCCGTTTGAAGAATGTATTCACATTATTTTAAATAATTAACTTTGACAGATTTCCGTTTGTTCTAATCAATTTCCATAAATGTTTTATTCAATATGGTTCTGTTACATGTAATACATTATGAAATAACCTTAGTATTTGAAAAGAAAAACACGTTTCCTGTTGATAGTTTTTGATAGAGAATAATGTTAGTTAATTAGAATGTCATAGTTAAAAAGTTTATGTATTTGACAATTATTACTACATCCCTATTCAAAACAAGGAGTTCTCGAGGATTTTTTAATCATCATGTTATCTCGGTTACCAAACACACTTTAACCTAAAACTTTAACACCCTTGAAATTAAATATACTCTCCCAAACAAGAAAACGCATAGGTGATTTTGTGAATTTTTGTCGAGTGTAAAATCAAATTAAACAATATAAATGTGATATTCCCTTCCAAAACGTCCTTTTTATATAATGGTTAACGGCTGTAGTACACAAAAATACCTCTTTTTTTATTTAGATTCATTTGAAGACTATTTTAAAACATTATTTAGAAAAAATCTAACGCAGAATTTACAAAAGAGTAAACGCAAAAGATCATGTAGTACCTTTAACCAACAAAAGGCACTCATTGTTCCAATTTTTGTTATTCAATTTTAAAGGGAACACGGGTTACCATTATGCATCGACAAAGTGTCGTCGAGAGTGAAATTAAAACCAAAGTTTCATGATTCACACTAGTCTGACATCAGATAATTCATCATCGTCCTATTGCGCATTTTATTGGTTCGTTCCTACAGACCACTTCCAGTCAAAAGAGCTAAAGATGTGTGCATAAAAGAGTTGCCACCAAAACCCAAATTCTCTATATCCGGGTCAATACATCCCTGATTTGGGTTAAAAGGTCCACAAAACAAAGGGTTTCCATGAAGTGGATATTCGAACTTGAAGGCCAGTTATCGCCCCTGTTTTTTATGGCTTCAAGGAACCCACATTTATTGAGTGACGTTTTACAATCACGATCCTTAGAAACCTTAGGAGACTTTGGTTTACGAAAAGCGCAAAAATTTGTCAATAAAAACAATTAGAAAATAACATGACTCTGGATTGTTAACAGTTTGAAAAATGAAAATATTGCCCAAGCATGTAGTTTATGTCACAAGTCAACAGATTCGGTTTAGACAGCGTGATGGTGAGGGATACAATATTCAGCACACAAAAATGTGGTTAATTGGTGGTTCTGAAGAATTTAAAGGGGCAGTAGCACGTTTTTAGGGGGAATATAAGGTGATGTCAGCTAATGTAATGAGATTTTTGACACTGTCAAAGTAATACACTTAGCATTAACTTACAATTATCAGTGAAAATTTAAAAATATAAAATTATCAAAAAACGTGCTACTGCCCCTTTAAGAAGCAAATCATAGTTTCGACAACATCAATGAACGTCACTTGTATTAGATTATTTACGGACGAAAAGAGTGTTTTTTGAGTATGGTACCTTGAATTTACTTGCAAAACGTCAGATGGCTCAATAACATGCCCTTTTAAAGTAAAGAAGTTGTTTACAACTTCTCAAACACTACATTTCAAGCCAAAGAAAACATCAATGGTATGAGTTAAATAAACGTGTACGTCAACGTCCTTATACGCCTGGGATACACAAACGACTGGCCATTGCATTGCAGAGATTTGGGAAGAATTGCATTATAGGGAATCCATCAATTTGTCCGTTCATTTGCAAAGGGATGTCTCGCAAGAATTATTGAAAATGGCAGGAATTCAGAACACTGACGTCGATGCCATTTTTTGTTTAACAGAATACTTAAACATACCTAAAACTAGTGTTCTCTTCTTGGCTTACTCTTTGTCTATAAACGTGAAATTTTCGCTTTGATACCATTGTGATTTTGTGATAATTGTGTTTGTTATTGTAAAGTAAGAGATTCTTTATAAAACTACATATGAGTTTCTTTTTTGGGACGGTATATCAAACAGATGCGATTTTATATCAACTTGTATTAACTGTGTATTTACATTGTAGTTCACAATTGCCTTCCCGTGCATTGTTTCATGAAATCTCACATATTTGTATACATTTTATTAGAATCTCAACTTTTTAAAGACCCCAGGAATTGTAGAAAATTTCAATGAAAACTATAAGTCTTTTATTGAGGCATTAGTGAGGCAATGTTATTGCAGCAGTGAACAATAAATTCAGACGTAAGTGTATCAGAAGGACATTTCCGTGATCGTTTAATTTCAATTTATTGCAACATTTGGCAAAATAATAATCCAATCGAAATATTCTCAGAATATAAAGTTTAATGGATCATAACGCCGGAATCTTATCAGTTTTTACATAGCAGACACCGTCAAGGTTTATGATGATTTGTGAGAATAAAGGATCAAAGTAATGCAACCATTTTAGACACTAATATAGCCGGATGTTCAACTTGTTTTGCTTGTGATAACTATTCATAACAGTTGCACTAATGCTCAAAAGGTTAATATATAATATCAAATTTAGATGATACTATTTATCACTACTGAATAAATCTGAACCTTTCTCATCAACCTTAATTATTTTTATAATTTAACTGAATACAAATGTATTGTTTATACATGAATACAGACAATTGCTTCCGCTAACATTTAGTAGTTTCAAAGCGAAATCGAATTCCTACAAATGAGGAACAAAATCAATTTTAAGGTTGAGTTGCAATGTACATCTTTAATTTTAAAATATCGATAAAGCTACTATTCACCAAATTCTATATACTCAATTATAAGGCAAAAATGAAAAGATTTACATAAATTAAGTTTTTACAAGAACCCCAGTTATGTATATGCAACTGACCCAGCAGGGTATTTATCAGGGTGAGTAACAACTGTGTTAGTAATAAATCTTTCCTGTGAGGATTAACTTCCATTAGCGAGGCATTGCGTGTCCACATGACAAAGAACTAGCTCTTAGGCTTTGAAAACAAGATATATAATCCTTAGGAAAAAATGAATTTTAGACACATTTTAATTTATCATCTTTCATTATACAGCAGTGTTAAGAGTTTTAAGGATACAGAATTGCAGAACGTTTTTATTCGACCAACAAGGTGTCTGAAAAAATACACTTTTAATGAACACATTTGCTGTGTCTTTGGGCGTAAAATATAGTTCTGTCATGTTCTGTATGTATTAAAGTTTTAAATATAATAACTGCTGATGACTTTTCAGAACTGTTTTGTTTGGTGTAAAGGTGGGTAATAGAAAAAGTTTCTTCAGTGAAAATTTACAATAAATTATGTCTAAAGATGTTTATTGAAAACGAAGATTTTGATATTTTTATGTTACTTGTTTGATATTTTAACTATAAGAAAATTTTATTAATCAGAAAACTAGAAGTATTATCCTAAATACAATTTAGTTTAGGCGTACTAGTTTACCTTTTACTTGCAAATGATATTAAAAAAGTTATATATATGGAGTATAAATGATTACCATATATCTTTCATATATAGTTCATCAGGTTGCTAAAATGTATCTAGAATGACTAAAAAGGCATTCAATTGTAATTCCATTGTTAAGACCAGTTAACATGGTAACTGGTCTTTACCAAAAATGAACAAACTGACCAGCACTGTAAATAAGAGATAAAACACACCAAGAGGGTACATCACCAGAAAAAAACCAAATTGCTGTCAATTACATTTAAAGTGGTAAAACGTAAACGATTATTGTAGAGGCAGTGTCATGGAAATCTATAGACAATATGTGTATGACTAAAGAGTATTGACATTTAATCATCTTCCAATGCTAGAAGATAATATTAAGGATATGAATCACAAAGTTGATGATAAAAAACTGAGTGTTATAGATTGTGCTGTTTGCCATTTCAATAATTGAATAGACAAAAACGTCTTATATGACATAACAACGCGTGACTTCATTTGATGAATGCACAGTAAAGGAGATATAATAGAAAGTATTAACATCAAAGTCTCAATTCCTTTGAACTCAACAAGATGTATTTGTACTTCTCTTCATAAAGAATTAAACTACTATTTAAGACAATTTTCTATTCCATTGGATATCTCTTCTTTGATCGGGCCAATTCTCTCTTCTATCAAACCTGTTTGAAGAATGTATTTATGTATCTTATGATGTTCAGATATGTGTGCTTTAGCTATTTATACCACAAGTTGTAAGCATGCATTCCTCTCTTCTATCAAACTGTTAATTGATTGTCCTCAGCATTTAATAATGATAATAATGAAAATGATAATAACCATGGGCCCAGACTCTCCATGTGTTAGGGTACCATTTTTATACAGCTGGATGAACTAAGTGTAATTTGGATGAAATGCCATGCCCAAGGACAAAACAGAGTATTAAATCCAGGTTTTAAACCTGGTGATTCGTAGGATAAAACATGACATGAAAATAATAACTTAAGATATTGCAGTCACTGTGATGATCATAAAAACTGATATTATAAAATCAACTTCTTAAAAGTTCATTATGAGAGGTCCTTTCATTAAACATCTTCGGATTCCCTGCCTCGCATTGGTTATCATCTCTTTTCTTTTGATGCTTATATTGAAAATGCGTACTTGAAGAGGTGATGTAAATTATTATCATTATTGGTAGTTGAATGAAGGTTAAATATATTTACAAATTCTTGTGCCAAGAACTTAACTTATTATATGTTATATGTTGTAAGCACGTGTCACGATAACCATTTCATCATTATATTCTTAGTAATAAGAACAAGTGACGAAATATATTTCCACATCATGTGGAGTAGATGCGGTTCCAGTCTGCTCAAGTAATCTAAATCACAGTAGGGAGATATAACTATTTCTAACCCTGGATATATTATATGTTTACCATTCACTGACACTTCATTAGGAGTTTAAGACATCACAGATGTCAACATTACATTGCTGAGAGGGGTAATTATGATATGTCTTCACAATAAAACGTGTTTGTGCACAGCATCTTCACAACGTCACGGGCGAAACGAAAAAGTTTCTAAACTTTCCCATTCCTCCCTTGACATCATTGGCCGTGATTTCTGTGCTAGCATTTCAACCCGCTGCACGGAAGTAGAATAGTCCAATCAGAAGACAGCATGTTAACTGAAACGATTTGAAAAAATACTTTTGTATGTGTTTTACAAGGGCGAGAAACAATTAATTTGAGTGATACATAAATGTTTGTCTTCTCTGCATTAAATTTCACTCGGATAGTTTTCAAAAAGATTTGTTTCGAAATTTCATTGGCTATTTTGTAAGAGCTGATAAGGGGCGTAACTCGTGATCACGATATGTGTCGCTGCTCCGGATCACCAGTTTTCTACCTTGTGAAGGCAAGGTCTTAAGCGAGGAGAGTTGCTCGATACGTTTTCACCTTGCCGTGGGAAGATGGTGAACAGGAACAGTTAATATGTGTACAGAAAAATAAATTGTACAATGTAGAGACATTCTTCTGTGAATTAGCTTCCTGATATGATGATAAAAATATCATTAATACGTTTTATGAACAATAATATTGTTTTTCAACCCTCCTTAGACCATTAGTTAAACTATTAGCTCGTATGCCCCTTTTTTGCGTTCAAACTTCAAACTATATGAAACATTATGAGCCATCCTCTATTGCATTTCCAGTAGAAGCTGAACCGAAATTTTAACAAGACAATATCAACATTTGATAAATTGAACTGCGTGTAGAAATATTAAATTCATTTCATTGATTTGATAATTAAAAAAAACGAAGGTAAAATCTCATTGTAATGTCCTTACAGTCTGAATTTCAATGGCTAGTCATCACAACAATATATGAAGAAAGATGACTTACAAATTTAAAAGAGGTACTTTTTTCACTTTCCATTAAGAGAGTTTTTCCGATATGATAAACAAATCTTGTGTGTTGACAATTAAATTTTTTTACGAAATGCACTAGGGACTAGCTAATATATATCGATAATATGAAATTAGGATATTACCGTGTAAATAACATAAAATCATTTTCGTCGATTCAAGAATGAGACTCAACTTTATATCACTGGGAAAAGTCTTCCTCAAACAGCAATCAAAATAGCAATAACTGCAACCATCAATATTAGATTTATTGCATCGAACGTACTATAACGAATATTGCATCAACTCAATTATTGTAAAGATGTAAAAGGTTATAACATCTGAATTGATTATACCATCAATTATGACGATGATGATATTCATAAACGCTGAATCGAAACTCTTCAAGTAATTTTTGCAGAAGTAAATATAGGTTTTGTCAGGATTTGATATTTTGAGATTTTGAGATTTTAAAGCGCCACTCCGTGAGTTGTTGCAGTCCGATATGAGCATTTGAAAGGGGAGAGCCGACTTTTGCTAAAAGGAGTATCCTTTAAACTATTCGAGATTGTACATTGACACTATGAAGGCATAAAGTGGAGCTAATGGTCAAAACCAGGCAATGGTACGAGTTAATTCGTCCAACGTTAGTTGGAAACATAATACAAGCTGCCATAATGATAGTTAGGCGTTGATAGCATTTGATAAATTATCTTACAAATATCCATGTAAACTGGACATTTGAACTCTGCTTTTGCGCAAATACAAGTTTGTTTCCAGATTGTCACGGATATTTATTTTTTCAATAGGGAATGGAACCTTTAAATGTCTTGAATTGATTTCACTGCATATGTCTCAACGCAAAAACACTTGTCATGGCTTCATGGTGAGAAAAGAATTCTGTGTATAAATGCTTGTTTATAAGAAAACAATGACAAAGGGGTCCACTTATATTGAAAATCTAAGGAGAATTTCATACGTTTCTAGATACGTTTCTCTCCAAAAACGTCAATCATTATGTTAAAAGAAGATGAATAAGAAATGAAACTCGTTAAGTACATGTATTTATTCAAGCAATAGTAAAATATTTGATACACTATTTATTAGAACAAACAAGAGATGATATATACCTACTTATGATAATATCAAACTCTCTTTTTTGATAAGAAAAGTTTGTTTTTAAAACAAAGCTTAAATTGTTTTCACTTATATCAGTTGTTATTGATAAGACTGAACGAACGTATTTGAGAATGATAGAAAATCATATAACGATACATGTATAATTATCCGTTGTGCCAACGTTTAATGATATACCAGTCAGCACTATGCTAGAATTCTAACCTCATAATCATTATTTTATATCTGCAAATCATTCTCCAAAGAATCTTTCGTCTTGAATTTTGATGTGTGCATTCAGAAATAAAATGCATATCATCTTCGTCAAAATTTCCTATAGAATGTCTGCATGTTAAACGAATATTTTTAAGAGTTTCCTTGGGCAGCTAAATAAGCCTATTCATTAACGTCATAGCATGTGGAGTAGATAAGATTCAAGTCTGTTTGTGTAATCTACATCACAGTAGGGACCATTGCTGGTATCGTAGCAAAGATATATAATATATTTACCAATTGCTGACACTTAATTAGGAGGTTCATATGTGAAAGATCTAGAGCTTATGACAAGCAGGGATATTTCAACATGAGTTTTCACAGTCCCACTTGTGGAAAGTTTAGTTTAAAAAAAAACTATTTGGCCACAATCACTATATGATGAAAAATATTCATATCAGGTAATATGAAAGAAATATAGATAAAGTAGATACTACAAGCAAGCAAATCGAAAGGATGCTTTAAAAGATTAATCACTGAATACTTGGCGAAAATTGGCCTTCATAGTCGAAAATCCCCATCACGCAAATGGTTTTATAGAAATTGGTCTAGATTTTATTTCAAAACAGTAATAAGTGTATGATAACTCTTTGTTACAAACTTCATAGTCTCTTTAAGACGAATTAATCAACAGTACCGAACCCCAAAAGGCAAGAATTGGTGTTTTGATGAACAATTTAATGCCAGTCGACTGCCGAATGTGATTCTATAATTCGAGCCGACGTACGACAACACTTCCATTTTTGACACTTCGTCTCTGTACCTTGCATAAGGAAAAATCGAAAACCTTAATTCAATACGATGTATGCTTTTCGTACTCTTTTGTATTTCAGGTTATCTTGATGACGTTTTTTCAGAAAACGTCTTCAGATGATTGTCGAACACAAAAAAGGTTAAAATTATCCCGTTTGTGCTCTCAATCTGTAATGATCAATAACAATGAAAAGTGATTGTAAAGAAATAATTAAACTGTATTGATATATCTGTTTCAAACTTGTCCAAACTTTTGTGTATAGTATAAATGAATGTAACTTCGAAGAATTCAAACTTCCAATAAGTCAAAAAGTTAAAAATGAATGAAATGTATCAATGCTAAAAGCATTTGGCGTTTCTTAGCCGATTTTCTATTCTTGGCATTCTTTAGATTTGAATAAATCTATGGTTTCAGTATTTCTTATAATATCAATCGATTTTCCATATGAAGATTAGTTATTTCAATCTAGGATCGACATAGCATTGACGTCAGCGTAATAGATCTGCCAAAATGTATATGTTGTATCAAAGAATTGTTTGAATAAGCTTTGTGTTCTAAAAATTCCTGTGAAGAAGATAAATAGTCGTGGATTCCAAACTGTACAAACTGTCTTAAACGGGAAATTCGATGTTAAGTAAAGTAAACTTTTTTCCTGATCATCATGCTGTCTAAGAGCATATCAATACATGAGATCAATTTCCGAAGAACTGTTTCATATAACTTGTACTAATCGAGTGTGCATTTCTGTTTTACCTACAAAACATTTTTTATTGTATTGAATGTACAATAAAGAAGTTGATCATGATCGTCGATAAAACTCTTGTCTTCTTGACAAAACTAAATTGCACTCGTATATATATATTCTTTCTTTTTTTTATGAGCGGCCGTAAAGTGCGTCCCCTGTCGTAACAGAAACCTCATATAACCAAGAATAATTGATATGGACATAATCTGCTGATAAACATATAAGTTAAGTTTCACAATAAAATAGATTTTTCAGCTCTTAATGTATTTATGAATCTGTCCAAACAAGGACCAAGGGATTACAATTCTTATATATCGTCAATTTCAAACAAAAAGATAATTCACATTGCAAATAAATGACAAGTTGTTTATTTGTTTATGAACTAGAGATTTACCATAAAACGTATGAAACAAGATTTTAAATGTACAAAAATCCAATTTGTTAATCAAAAACACAAATCTATTATGTAAACGTATTGTCATTCACTGTAGAATTCGTCCTTACTGTGACAATAATGTTAGAAATTAGCTTTAACAGTCTCACTTCCTCAAAGAAGTATATTGAAAGAAAAAAAATTGGTGTATTTCTCTTCATGATAAAGCAGTAATCGTATTTGAACAGCAGCATAACGCCCCTACGAACAACAATCTTTCCCCTTTTTAACTCAAGTTTTGGTAATTCTACAGACACCTCTAGCATGAAATGCATATCAATTTAATTTCATATTAAGTTGCCATTCCTACGATTTGCAAAAATAAATGCATGCATTTTATATAAGACGATTGTTAAAAATTTAACTTAACAATTATTAACAACTTATTTAATTTAAATTTAATAAAAACTTCATGATTATCCATGGTGCCATTTTTACGTAAAAAGATCATTAACTTTATATAATCATATCATAAATAAATATAATCATGTCAAGATGCAAAGAAAATATTCTCTATTACATTGTCTACAAGCGCCAAAATAAATCTATTCATTAACGTCATACACTGGGGAGTAAGAAAGATTCCAGTCTGCATTTGTAATCTTAATCACAGTAGGGAGACATTCTGATTCTTAACATAGATATATGATATATTTACCAAATACTGACACTTCATTAGGAGGGATAAATGTTTACGACCTTACCACACCATTGCGAACTAGGAATTGTAACAAATATCTTCTCGCCAAACTGTTTATTAGGTAGGAGTGGTTATTTCCAGAATATCAAAAGGAAATTTAGTTTTATTATATGACCAATTATTGAATAGATCAACGGGCAATAACTAGCGGATAATAAACGACCTTCAATTTAATACTAATTTTATTGAACAAGTTAATGATTATGTATAAGACGAGCAAAAGCGAGCTTAATACATGTACCAATTATTGAATAAATTAATAGACAATAAATTGAGGATACTAAACGACCTTCTATTAAATACAATTTATTTTAATTAAACTAGTTCATGATTTGTTATACAACGAGCTAAATCGAGTTTGATACCAAATTTTTAACGAGTTAAATAAAAAGAGAATTAAATGGAAGGAAGTTTAGTATTCTGTTTATAACTTGCCCTAAAATTTAAGCAAACTTGCCCACAGACTAGCATTTCATTGTGACGTCAAAACAAATAACTACTGTGTCATATTACACGAGTTTGATATTGCCATATGAATATTACACTGTGGAATCTTACACGGCCAAGTTATAATACTACATATAAATAGTTGCGTGCTGTGACGAAAATACGATGTGTGACTGTAGCCTTTGCACAATGTGGTCAGGTTATAACATTGTCATTAATAGAAAACATGTTTTCAAGCTCAATTTATTATATACAGTTCCATTTTGTATCCTAAAATGAGACTGAAAAGCAACATAAAGAACATCACGGACAGTAACGTATCCGTGTACATGTTAAATCCTTACCCTGCAAAAGAGAGTATCTGTTTTAAAAACAATCATCTTGAGTTGCTTACAGCATCTCTGTGTTATTTTTTGTAGGTACTGAATTGTATATTCAAGTCTTCTTGTTTGAGTATCGATTATTCTCAATTCTAGATGTTCTGCATAGTATTTTGACTCATGAATAATTAATGATTACATTGATACTGTCCTCCTTGTGTTTTTTAATAGACACTGAACGTGAAAAAGGATAAGAATTTACATAAAACAAAGGACACTAGTAAAGCATAATGGATTATCTAGATATCCCGAATAACAAGGAAATGTTCAGCGCATTTCGTAATACATATTTGTAGAATAAGAAAAAAATGTGTTATAAAATGCAATCGAGACTACATGTATATCTAACAAAACGGATAAGCAGTCCTGGTCATACATAACTAAAAGATTGCATAAGATGACATGTTATTTTCTAAAAATGTTGTGCACTCTATTAAGTGATTATTTCCGGATTTTATTGAAGTTGTAGGTGTTTTACAGTGTCTACATGTAGGTACATCTGTCACATCTTTAATTTGAGTCGAAGGATAACTCATAGCATACAGTAAACAAATGGCAGCATCATATGTTACAAAGTATACGCTCAGCTAGTCCCAGATGAGGACATTTATAAAATTCATTAGCTAGTCTCTTCTGTTTCAAGCAGCATTCAGTGTTAGTATATCACTTACATCTTTAGTATGTGGAATGTCATGCCTCAACGTTTATGTGATATCTGTTCATGTGGACAAACATATTACCTTTCCCAGTGGCATTTGCTGGAACATATTTTATTCATTGAAGAAAACGATTGGGCACAAGGTACCAACTAAGTAAAACCCTCTCCAGATATTTAAAGCATTTAATATTACAAAAATGTACAAAAAGTAAGGGTATGCTCAAGAGTTGTTGTCATTTGAAATAAGATTATGATCAATAAGTGCTCTGTTTTTAACAAAATGTTCTAAAATGTAATCATTTTTTTCTTATTGAATGATACAACGGATATTCAAGGAAGATATGGATACGTTTTCACATGCATTGCCAAACTGGCTATTTGAATCATTCTTGACATTTATTCTAAATAAATCAACGTTAAGTGCACTAGTGTCCTAGTAACAATTATGGAGATGATAGACCAATTACAATAACAGTAAAAAACCGTTTATGATTGCTGCTGATTTATATGTTGTGATACTTTCCCTTAATGCATCACTGCATTTGCCGACGTACAACAAAACTTATTGTGATTTTGTGACCTATTTCCTTGAAGATCTAATACCCGGCAATGGTCGTTTATCAATAGTTGTTACATTATTAACATTGTATTTCAAAAGTTATAATATGCACGACTGCGTTATACACATTGATGATAAGAAAAACGAATGAGCAATGATTTATTAATTAATAAATTGGTTTACATATATGTGTACCTACGGTACTCTAGCTCCCTTCACGAGTGTTGGTGTTTAAGTACCCCAGCTCCCTGCATCCGAATTAATGTTCAAGTATATTGGCTCCTTGCACGAGTGTTAGTGTTCAAGTACCCAAGCTCCCTGCACGAGCTCCCTGCAAAGTGATATGTGCACATATTGAAATATGTCGTAACTTTTAATTCACCCTCAGTCTAAATAAACCTAGCCTCATAAATACCTGTTTCACTCCGATATTGAGTCTAACAAGATGCAGTAACGAGTCGCGTCAGCCGATCTTTCGAATTGACCAATCAGGGAACGTTTTACCAAGCTGCAATAGTTGCATTCGCAAAAATAAAGTTGGGGGTCATAGGTCGGCGAAAGGTCGGCTAAAGCGACCTGCTACTACAACTTGCTAGACTCAATATCGTTGTGAAACGAGTATTATTGAGGCTAGGTTTACTTAAACTGAATTCACCCTATGGTTGAAAACCCGTTCTATATGTGAGTTTGGTTTACAGGTGTACAAGGGGGATCAGGTATCCGTTGGCAGAGAAAATAGGAACCTAGCTGATATCACAGGAGGAGACTATACTCAGTTCTCGGGAGCTCTGCTAATGCAACCATTCAAGGATAAATAAATCTCTGATAAATACTGTGTGCTCTTGTCATCAGTGTTTCAAAAGACCTCTTGCAAAGTTATAATTTTATAATTAATTGTTATTTTTAATTTTGATGATTAAATGTATTGCATAGTCCAAGGGTTACCTGATAACTTTATGTCTACGATTACAAATAATAAATTAAGCTGCTTAATAATTTCAATTTCTAGCTGATAATTGTACGTTAATGCAAAATGTATTATTGTGATAGTGTCAAAATCTCATTACTCAAACCAATCATTCCTAGGTAGAGAACACATTATAAAGATTCACATAAAGTGCATTGGAAGCCATTTTTGTGTGTGACGCCTTTAATTCATTTTGTGAAAGAAAAAGGAATCGTATGGCTGAACTTTACATTATGTATTTGATTAATAACTGCTTCATTCAGGTTAATAACATTTTCTTTAAATTGAAAACATTTAATTTCATTTTCCTGACATCACCTTATATCCCAACTGAAACGTGCTACTGACCCTCTGAAGTCGCAATATGGTATAGTTTCTGAATTCCCGCCTCGCTACATTTGTATCCTCTAGTCTCAAATCTTACTCAATACAAATGTTTAAGGGTTGTTTAAATAGACAAAACCTGAAAGGGATGCATACCTCATTGACATGGTGTAGGGAAATTTCCATTAATGAAATTTAGATCTTATAGGACGAGACACAATTTGAATATGTTGAAAAAAGAGGAAAAGGGAAATTCAATAATTAATAGTATGTAAGCTTTCACCATCACTATATCAGACATGTTTGAGGATAATTATAGAAAAGTCTACTAATACGTGGACGCCATATTATAGTAAACAAAATTCTCTAAATAAGCTATTCTATAACTGCTTCTAAATGATATGCATGGTCTTATCCTGTTTCTTCCCGAAAGTAACCCAGAGTACTTGACGTATGTTTTAAGTGAACAAAGATAAACATTCTGATTACCTATGTTTGGCGGAGATAGTTCTCTCATCACCCTGCACTTTGTAAGACCCTGCATTCCAGTTAGATCAAGATACGTTTCAAGTGATCAAAGTGGGAACATCCTTTGAAATTTTTTTTCGGTTTTACATATCGTCCAAGTAAGTTGGTGACTTTTTTTACAAAAAGCAAAGATATCATTACTGGTCTCTGGAAAATCACTGAAAGTAAGAATATTAAAACTATGCCTCGACTATTATGTGCTTTACCACAAAGCTATCCATTTTTTGCAGTATCACAGTAAGGTTAAATATTTACCCCATACGGTATTACTGAAGGCGGCCTGAAGGATCCACTCTCACTATGAGGTGTGGTCTCCTATTGATAAGAATGTATACAGCATGTTACTACTTTCGTTTTCGTGAATCAAAATATTTGTGTGTCTTAAGCGGAATGCAACTCCTACAGCTAGCAAAGCAAACAGGGATATATATATTGAATGAACTCGTGTGTGCAGATGTTGTCTGTGTAGAGCTGAAACAGTCGCAGATAAATTGAAAAGCAGGACTTGCAGCTGAGTGACCTTCTACAAAAAGCAAACGTGGTAACTTAGTATTGCCGGTTTGAAGAATTGTTTTTGTTTGTTATGGCCATTCTCTCCCCACAGAGAAGATCAAGTCAAGAAATGTTGTTACAGCCTCTGTTATATTACGCTGAGTTTATGGGTTAGAATGGCAGATGCCAGATTTGAAGCAATCACAGGTTAGTTGTGCAATTCGCGACGCTTTTCTAAAATCTGCATTTTGGCTACTGAATAATGGCAAAGACAGTGAATTTGAACCATGCTTTACATGCGGGAAGCGTGTCATTTGTTTATAAAAAATCAAATGTATTGTGGTGCAACTTTTGTCCGCCAGGGGAAGCTGCCAAATCCCACGGATGTAGTCTAATAAGAACAGAGGCTCGATCAACTTTGTATTACTTGATCTGCCTGTGTTGGGAGAAAATGTATTAAATCATGAACATAAAGCATTGGACAGTCTGTAAAAATAACAAAATCATGGGAATTTCAAAGATGCGCCAGGTCATGTTGAACCTAGAGAGATTGAAGTGGAATCTTTTATCAGTGCAGGTCGCAACAAGGGAATTCTGTAACCAATGACCATCATATTTATTACTGACGAGATGCAGTAACGAGTCGCGTCAGCCGATCTTTCGAATTGAACAATCAGGGATCGTTTTACCAAGCTGCAATAGTTTGCATTCGCAAATATAACTTTGGAGGGTCATAGGTCAGAGAAAGGTCGGCTGACGCGACCTGCTACTACAACTTGCTAGACTCAATATCGGAGTGAAACGAGTATTATTGAGGCTAGGTTTACTTAAACTGAATTCACCCTATTGTTGAAAATCCGTTATTTATATTAGTTTTGGTGTACAGGTGTATAAGGGGGATCAGGTATCCGTTCAACTTTGTATTACTTGATCTGCCTGTGTTGGGAGAAAATGTATTAAATCATGAACATAAAGCATTGGACAGTCTGTAAAAATAACAAAATCATAGGAATTTCAAAGATGCGCCAGGTCATTTTGAACCTAGAGAGATTGAAGTGGAATCTTTTATCAGTGCAGGTCGCAACAAGGGAATTCTGTAACCAACTCGCTGTTGATCCTTTTCATTGCTCGAACTGGTCATCAACTGGTCATCGCAGCTAACCATACCCTTTGCTATGCACATTTGGTTGTTACAATGTAATAGGCGCGAGCATAATGATAGTTAGGATATCGATCCTCTCTCTTGTCAGTAAAGGGAGGGAAGCTCCCTAGAGTATTGGATCCTATTATCGAGGTGATCAATTCAGATCAGATCCTTGTCACATGGTGTGATAATAGTCAAGTTACAAGAACATAGCTGCTTCACTACATAGCATTCAGATTACGGAGATATGAAGGATAGTATATGAGTGTCTATGACATACTATTTTCGAAACAAGTGCCTATATATTATTATTTATCGGGCGTGAAAATATTATATATATTTAGGCACCAGTGTCGTGAACACAGTATGTAATGGACACAAATGTAATATTCTGTTTATTACCGTAGTCGAGTGTTAGTAAACCTAGCCTCAATTATACCCGTTTCACATCAATATTGAGTCGAGCGAGATAAACTAGCATGTAGCGTCAGCCGATCTATCTAATTGACCAATCAGGGATCGTGTAACCAAGCCGTTATAGTTTGCATTCGCACAGATAACGTTGGAGGGACATAGGTCGGCGAAAGGTCGGCTGACGCGACCCGCTGCTACATCTCGCTAGACTCAATATCGGAATGAAACCATCATTTTTTGAAAAAAAATTACCATTCTTAGGAGACAATTCGTTATAATAAATAGTAAACGGTTCATATACACACGTCCATACAAAGAAAGGACATTGGTTTTGTCAAAACCATATCTGGCCTTATCAAATAAAGGCTATGCTTAAAAGTGACATACCAAGAATGTTCTCAATTTCGCATCAAAATATTAATTGTACTCTCAATTGAATTTGTTTATACATTGTAGTGTTATGCAGCTATTCCAGGAAATCGTTGAAACTAATAATTATCAGTTGTTTTAAATCATTCACTCTAGTCTTAACTCCAAGGAGGACAACTATCTACATCCTGATCTCAGACATATCTTGATATTTGAATAATGACAACACTTTTTTTCTATCAAGAGATATTTCGAGTTTGCCAAATTAAGAAATGTCAATTTAGATGTTGTACCTGAAGAAAAGAAAGATCTGCCTTTTGTTCGACTCAAACAACTTCACTTTAACCTTACTGGAATGCTACGCCCAACAACTAGCAAAATAAAAGAATTCTCAACAACAGAGGTCCAGATGTATTTGCTTACATATGCCGCTGTCAAGCAAATGTGATACTTGTATTTACACTGAGAAAGGCATGAAGATTGACGAATGTCAGGAGGGCATATAAGCAATATTTTATGAAGAAGATGTTACATAATAAACTTATTCCAACCCTTACTCAGTTGAACGTTCAATAGTTCCCGGCTTAATTAAGGCTTCAAATGTGCAGCTTAATAGACTATAGAGCCACAACGGAGCCACATTAAGAGGTAGTCTAGCAAGGCCTTGTTACGTCATTTGAAAGGCTTCTGAAATATACAACACCCCATGTGTCTACAATAACCATGGGCTTTAAATCACCATTATTGTCCAGTTGGATATCTAAGCTATCGAATCATCGAAAATCGAAATTCTTTTTGTTAAGAATGTCAAAAATTGCATTTGCTAAAACAAGTTTAAAATGATCATTAAGTGAAACGACCGCCATATCAACGCGAAAGGTGAAAGGTGGAAGGTGGAAAGGTGGAAATGCTTCAGTAACCATAGACCTTGTTTGCCGGTTTCAATTAGGTAGTGTTTTGTAAAAGTCGTATTTAGTCAGGTTGCAGTCAGATTTCAGAAATTTACAGTTAGATAGATTATTGCAACCCTGAAAGTGTAGTTCACAGTTAAATTGCAATCCCGAATGTGGCCGTAGGGCATTTCAGTCGACCTTAGTAAACTCTTCGTGATCTAGGCATGAGTATGCCTTGATTTAGCAAAGAATCTCGTTAGCATTGCATTTTATCATCCATTCCACAAGAGATATCGTTTTGACATTCATGACATCACAAACGTTTTGCATCATCAAGTAATGACGTCGCAATAAAATGCCTTCATAAAAATGACGACGTCACAATGCTACATAGAATACTCACCCTTGCCCTCTGACATCAAATGTATCAACACTCGTTGATTAGAGTAAAATATCTTCTGTAAACTTCGGATATTTGTTCATCAACTTGTGTTGATATATTTGATATCCTAAGACACTTAGGTGAGATACTCTATTTGTCAATAAGGTATGTTAAGTACATTTACTCCCTACGAAATGACTGATGGCAACCAGAATGAATCATGCACAGGTGTGGGTTCTGACTTCTTAGTTCTTCAAGAATAATAACATTTGTGACCTTACTGCTAAGAAACTCCAGGGAGAGAGATATCTAGAATGAATGTTGCTGTGCAGATGTTACCTGCAGAGATGAAACACTCGCTCAGTTGTCAAACACTCAGATGAGTTACCTTCTATTAACAACAAACATGTTAACTCAGTATTGCCATTGCGTCTTGGAATTAGCAACCGTACTGATATGCAACTCCAAATAAGGACCAAAGCAAAGAGTGAAATAACTTAATTGAACATTACAGTGCAGATGTTGTATTTAGGGATTATTAGAAGCTACAGACAATAAACATGGTAACTCAGAATTGCCGTTTTAGAGAAAAAGAAAGAAATGAGTCAAGACTTCACGATGTTTCTCATATTACACAGTCTCTATTGTCTTTCGGCCAGTCGTTATTGAAACTTAATTCAGTTTCTCAGTTTTGCATAAACTCTACTTTATTATCAACAACAAAAATATTTGTGATTTCTTTAACAATCATGAACTAAATGGATAAAAGAAACCATTGCTAAAGATATAAAAGTGACGTACATCATATTTATTCATGAATTGTGGTAAAATGTTCGTGAAAGATCTTGGAGTCTTACTTCATAAGGAATTGTTATCTAATGATAGGACTGACGTCATTAAGCATAAATTATTGACTAAAGCATTGATTAGATTCAAAATAAACTTCGAACCAGAAGACAGCGAGTATCAACAGTATCGTAGGAACATAGATACAAGTTTTCCTCTCCTTTGACATTTATGGAAACTAGGACGGACCGAAGCAAAAGACATTCTCATAAACGAGAACTTCAATAGTTAATTACCCTAATCTAAAATCCTTAACAATGACCACTGCATTAATCAATTGCTATATTGCATTCCACTCTATTGGTATATAAGTAAACGTTTGTTCTCAAAAATATGTTTTCTTTAATAAAAAAACCTCATTGTTTTAGAAATGAATTTCATAATGTGTTTGTCCACTCTGTCATAACCTATTTGAAATGTGTAAGTTAAACTTGTATAACCGACGAAGCTTGCATATTTTGTATGAACTTATTCTTGGTTCATTTAAATGTATACCGGTCACATGACCTTGTTAGATCCAATTAGAAGGAATCATATAGTCTTAAGTCGTATTCAATTTGAACCAAATGAAAATATCTTTGAGGTGAGGTGAGGTGAGGTGAGGTGAGATGGGGTTTATCGCCGCTTTCAAGAGTATTTCACTTATATCGCGGCTGCTAGTATTATTGCAGGGAGAAAGCCCGCAACACTATTGTGGCTATGCGTTGCGGTGAAACCTGAGGGCATCGGCTGGAACTAGCAACCATGGGTGGTACTGAAAATATCATTGAAATACAGCTGCTAAATGCAAAAATAACGATCATAGTCAACTATGCAAATAAAAAATATTTCTGTAAAATAAGATATTTAGATAGATTTTTCTTTAAAACATTTTACCGGAATTGATAACTATAAATATTTCGAAAGATTAATTCATTCATGAATAATTCATTTAAATAATTTGTTCGCAGTGTTAAAATCTTTGAAATATTAAACATCATACGTGAATGTATGTTTTTCTGCTCATCTGACAAATTAAGTACAAGAATTCATTCCACATTCTTAAACAGTATTTGACAGTCCATCACATTATTTCTCATCATTCGGTAGAGAAATAACAGTTAGGATGCTTTGATCACTTACACAGCACATGATCACATTAACCAAAGATAACTGGATTATCGGTTTGGACCATTTGGACATGAATACAAATAACCCCAAACCCCCTTGTTGATGACATGGTTGGAAATGTCATTACAGCTGACCATCCCTTTCAAGGTTTGACCAGGTCATTGTGGCCTTTAGAAATATTCCAGCTATGCGTCCATTTTCAAGAGGTTATAATGGATCTGGCTGTCATAGATCATGATTGTTATGATATTATTCCTCGTTCTCACTGGCAAAATGACATTTATGAGGTCCCTTGGGTAAGGAAAGTAGGAAGAGATAGGAGACAACTACGCTAGAAAAGGATTTCCTTGCATTCTTGATATTTTTCAATGATAACATTATAATCTTGCATTTGTATCAAAAGAAAACGGACGTTATTACAAAATGTTATTGACAATTTAGACATACACAATCACCCACATGTATTGTAATAAAAACGAGCCTTAATGCAAACGATGTCAAATCATCATCATGCAATTTTATTAATCATATGTCCACTAGTTTCTCTAATCTTGCAAAATAATTTTAAATACGTTCCATTAATGAGTATATATACATGGCCCTAATCTTTATTTTTTAAAATTTGCGATATCCTATAGTATAATATCAAAAGAGACCCTGAAAATGAAAATTTGCAAATCTGTAATTTTCACATTACACTATCGAAAAACTGGATTACCATGTGTCTGCCGGAGGAAATACAACAGAGTACTTGACAAGTCTTAGAATGTTTCATGTAAATAAAGACCTACATCTGGATACTCGAGGTGGGTGGGAGAATTCTTTCTTCTCCATTCAGTGGTGGGCCATGCATTCCGGTGAGGCTATGTAAGTTTCAAGTAGAATAAAGTGGCGCCATCCTGTTCATTCATACATGTATCACTGTACAGGAGCCTTCAGACGATGACATATCCCACCGGTACCGATTGAATCAGATTAACAATCTTTATCTTTATAATTAATAACGTATGTAAGACCATGTAAGTAATCTGTCGAAATCATTTCCATTCCATTTCGATTGAAACAAAAACCAAAAATGTATAATAAAAAAAGTTCCAAATAACCCAAAGGAACAGTTTCACCAAAAAAAACCAAAAATCCCAAAAGTATAAAATCCCAAAAGGCATATTTACACACACTGACTTCTTCTTGACTGGTCAGTTTCAATGAGTTTGGTCAAATTGTCGGAGAGTTATGTACTGAAAAGTTTCCATTGAAACCAAAACAATAAAAATTCGAAGAAAATTGAAAAAACACATGTTCACTGATCAATGTTCAGTTATGTTTTGGTTTTATACCAGCGTGCAGTCTTTACAAACTTCCAACATTGAAGATAATTGAAATATACATTATCATGACATACATTATCAACATTTTTTTTCATAATTGTCAACATCATGTGTCAGTTGTGGCTTTTAAAATGAATTACCGATTTACAACTTCGACCTTTAGATTTTCAGGAAGATGTAGCATGTTTTGGACAAAAAAATGTGAATATCCAAAATTTTGAAACGGTATCTAAATGAAAGTTGCTCCTTTTATCTGATGAATTATTGTCCTTCAAGTCCTGCCATTATTGATGAAAAGACATTGTCTTCTTTTTATCAGGCAACTTTTCCTACTGAAACAAACGTTGGGGTGCTTAACTTATTTCCATATGTATATGAAAGGAAACATAATATCCTGAAGTTAAAACAAGTGATTAAGTGCAACAATATATACAAAATTTGGGTGGGTGATTAAATCAAGAATTTATTCAACAACAGTGGAAAATATCTTTGAACATCGAGTGAGAGAAAATTGCCTCAGTCAGAGTTATGCTCCGGAAACGAAATGGTTATCTGATTGATTTAGGTTTAACTCCTAGGGATATATTTTATTAAATGTGTTCAGCATGCAGTCTTTACAAATTGTCAACGTTGGATATAGTTGAAACATACATAATCATGAAATACATAATCAAAAGTTTATAACATAATTGTTAACAAAATGTGTCAATTGTGGCTGTAAAGAATGAATTACCCGATTTACAACTGCGACTTTTACTTTTTCAGAAAAATGTAGTTTGATTTGGACATGAAAATGTGAATATCCAAAATTTTGAAACGATATCTAAATGAAAGTCTCTCCTATTATGCGCTAAAAATTATGGTTCTATCAAGTCCTGCGAGCGATTATTTATATCGATTTAATTCTTTTTATCAGGCAACTTTTTCTACTGAAGGAAACGTTGGGATGCTTAACTTATTTCCATATGTATATGAAAGGAAACTTAATTTCCGGAGATTAAAACAAGTGAATAAGTGCAACAATATAGATAGGATTGTCTTGGATGATTAAATCAAGAATTTATTCAACAACAGTGGAAAATATCTTTGAAAATAATTGAAGATGAAGATGAAACCAAACCTATTCATTAATGAACATCGAGTGAGAGAAAATTGCCTCTGTCAGAATTGTAATATCAATATCACGGCATAGAAAATCAACTGGATAACGGTAATTTCAATAAATCAGTGAGAGCTGTACATTTACATCTTATTGAGATCAAAGCGAATCTGACATTTATGTAAATAAAGCTTATTATTTTCTCATTAAGTGCTCAAATATCTATGCACCTGTCAAGAGTTCTTATGTCAAAGCCATTATTATTATCATATTTCAAACCCAAAAAATGGCTGAAACTACGGTATGTAATATATATACTCAATACAATAGAGGGCATAAGAGCTACTTTAAAGATTTTAGAGTTTTGTAATTGTGGTAAAATAATGCAAACTATATACACAAAGAACTTAATTTAGCACCCCCCTATTTTGTAAAATGAATTTGGATGCTCTTGGACTATTGGGATTAATTTGATGTATTGACCACTCCAGATATAACAATCGCTTTTTTATTGACTATTTAATTGAACTAAAAATCGCTTATGTGCATAAATAACGAAAATTTGAGAAAAACGGTGAGACTACTGAAATTTGGCCAAATATAACTATTGTCATAGGGGGGAAACTACACATTAAACTTTGGATGTTATGAATTAAAAATAAGATTTGTGATCCCTAGTTGACAATCATACACAAAAACCCTTTTTATATAATGCATGACAAGAGGCAAGCAAGACATTGAATTTTTAGTACTTTTTTTATCAAAAATTGTTAAATGCCTACATTTAACATCTGTGAGAAAATTTGAGATTCCTTGAGTTGAGCTTGTTGATCAAACACTTCTTCTTCATTAAGATAAGTCATTATCTTTGACATGGCCAATTAATGTCTTTGTGCAGTTTTCTTTAAATTCGATATTTTTTAAATTTGTGACTTTGAAAGTTCCTACTGTTTTAACGATTGACTTTTGCTCTGAGGTTATTTACTAAAAAATCATCAATTCACTCAAGAGAATGATAATAATCACATTGAAGCCAAACATATTGACTTTCATTTTCAATTTGAAGGTAATTTGGATTGTGACTAAAAATACCAAGTTTTTGTAAAACCAGTTATTCAGCGACAGTGAATCGTAAACGAACGAAGTTTTCGTTTCCACACTGCTAGATGATCATTTTATTAAAAAATCCTTATTGTTTGCCTGTGCATTTGTTTATTTATCATCAGCAGTGATTTTCAGTTTGAAAAAGTGGGGGGTGCTTAATTAAGTTCTTTGTGTATATAATGTCCAAAACATTATTATTGAATGAATGTTACCAGCTCCACCACAATAAATCGGCAAAATCTTAATCATTTGTTTTTGTGTTGTTCATTCCCTTAACAAACATTTGAAATAAGTATTAACCAATATTTGAAAACATGTTAATTAAAGACTTCTTAGAGTAAGCCTTCGAGAAATCGGCACCATTAACCAAAACAGGCAACGTTTCTTATGATGTTTTTAATCAAATAAGTTCTGTAATTGGGGTAAAACAATGCAAAATGTATAATGTCCAAAACATTATTATTGAACGAATGTTACTAGCTCCACCACAATAAATCGGCAAAATCTTAAAGATTTGTTTTTGTGTTGTTCTTTCCCTTTACAAACATTTGAAGTTAGTATTAACCAATCTTTGAAAACATGTAAATTAAAGACTTCTTAGAGTAAGCCTTCAAGAAATCGGTACCATTAACCAAAACAGGCAAAGTTTCTTATGATGTTTTTAATCAAATAAGTTGTATTAGTCAACGAAGTAAGCGTGAAGTTAACAGTCCTATCTGTTGTTATGAGACATTCATCAGAGCAAAAGAGCACAAATCTTTCCTTCTGAATAGGAACCTTGGAAATCCACTAATGACAGTTTCACTTTCAGAAACTTTGTCACAGGCCCAGAGACTACCTGTTTTATAAAACAACATCGGAAGTGTTTGCAGATATCAATTAGATATTGACTTACGGATGAATTTATGAATTACTGCTACTGCATAATCGTTGGGGCTGATGTTCAATCAAGCACCGGAGTCTTATAAACTATGTTTCGGTGAAAAGTCATGATTTTGGTAAAATCGACTTGAAAAGCTATGTGGAAAATGTAACCGGTTATGGACAAACGGAGGAGATATATCTAGCAAATAAAATTCAGATGCAGAATTGCAATTATATCATCAAAATCTTTCTGAAGATCAGATCTAAACCCTATAAAACACTAATGTAAAAAAAACTCAATATATCTCAACATGAAAGAACTCAACCTATCTCAACTTGTCTCATACATTGTCATTGCGTTTTACATAAAAACGCAGCCAAACTGGTGCAAAACTTGAAACATATTGAAGCCATACAAGTCACTATATGACAACACTTAAAACATTCAAATATACAAACCTTGCAGTGGTTCAGTCATTCACAATTTTAAATGAAAAAAACTATTAATTTTAAAACTATATTATGTTCTTTTGAATATAAACATTATATCATATTGGTAATGGAAGTTATGTTCATCTTTTGGCATACAAGTATTTCAGTTCCACTTGATTGATGAAATAAATCTCTATTTCTGCCAAAAAACATATATATTACTGTATATCACCCTACTGCGATGTTCATTGCACAGACATCAACATAGTCTCTCGATGACAGATAAGTGATATCACACTCAACACAACAGATACCCTCTTTATATGAAATTGTAGGTAAGTGTTTGTGGCATATAATTAACTCAAAATCTTCGGTAATAGTAAGTAGTTTGGTCCTTTACGAATATTGAAAGGGGGTCTCCAACTTCAATTTTTCACTTCCAGTGTTTTATTATCGAGGCCCCGAGAGGGTCGTAAAACTCGATCAGCACGCTGCCTACTCTGCGCTATTTTAACTGCGCAGCAACCTAGTCTAGCATGGTATGGGGAACCAGCGGTTTCGTAGAGACCGATTTTTTCAGGGAAAAAAGCTTCGTAGAGGTCTTCAAATTTTCACTTAATATTGTGAATATATATTATATACTTTGATGTAATATTTACAAAGTATCTACTCAGTTTATTTATACAAGACATTACATCGATCGTATTAATACATTGGATGTACAATTATTCTCCTTTGAATATGTATACTATCATTTACAATGATAATTTATTGCTTATATGAACTTATTTCACAATTTGTCACTCTATACGAAACTGTTTTTCATTACGAACCTGTAAAAATCCAAGAACCCGTTTCCTCTACGAATAACCTACACAAAGGTATGGTTGCTTCTCTTTCATCTTATCATATATTTGTACGAAATATTGAATGAGGGGGGGGGGGGGTATTTCCTTAACTCGTATGAACAAGAAAAAAACATACCTGCTAGAAGTATCCATGTATAAGATCCGATGCATTTGTTAACATCATACATGATCCATCAAGGTTTAACATATAGTGATGAAGGGGAGTCCTATGAAATAAATTTACATTCTTTTTCTTCTTTTCATTGGTCGGATTATATTCTTCAATATCATTGGTTAACATTTTGTCTGCAGAAAGGTGCCAGGACAATTGGCGGTCACTGCCATGTACGAAGACGTTAGTCACTAGTCTAGATATTCGGTCTGCAGTAAGATACCAAGACAGTCGGCGGTCACTGTTATGTACAAATTCGTTGGTCACTGGGCCAGACAATCTGTCGCCTATTGTGATGACAAGTTAGTTAGTGCCCGGACAGTTATGTCACTGTCTACGTCATACGACTAGACATTTCGCACTTTCATTGCTATAGATACACAACGTATAAAATGACAGGTGTCCGGTCGTCATAAAAGAAAATTACAGAGATAGATAAGGTGGTACTAACGAGATGTATATTTTGTCAATGTATTGGGTGTGAGTACAGTGATTACAAATATCAGCGATGTATTGTATTATCCTCACAATTAAACAAGTAAAAATAATCCTTTTTATTTCACTGCCTGAAATCCGAGGAGACATTACTGTTTATGATACCTGTTAAAGAAAGATGATAATAATTTAACTATTTGAAACATTTAGACAAAGATTAAATCTTAACTCAATTTAACAACAGCAACACACATTCATATAAAAATCTTTATGAAAAGTTATAATCGGTGTTCGGTAAAAAAAGTCCCGGTAAAAAGTCCTAATTTTGCCTAGGAAAAAAGTCCTATTTGTAAAACCCAAAGATTTTGATTAAAAAGTTTATCTACAGGTACTTTGTATATGATTCAACATACATTTATGATATCGTGATATGTGTGACATATCTGAATCACATTAATATTTCAACATAACATCAACAAATTCATCATTTTTGAACCAATCGATGGTTCGCCAGGCACTTGGGTGGTGTTCGACCCTTCGCAAACATTGTTAGTTCTCGCATCTCCTAATAGAGTAGCCTTCTTTGATTAACTCAGCTAAACTCACATGACAATGCAGAACTGCTTTGATCCAGTCAGCTAAAATCACACATTCAAGTCGTTGAGTTCTTCAATACAATTATAAGCTCTCAATTTTAATCCTTAATTAGTTATCGTAACATCCTTCTTGGTTAAATTTAATAATTTAATCCATGTATTTAAAGTCATTATACATAAACAGTTCATACTTTCTTTACAACTCAGTTAAAACAAACATAGTTTTCAATTATTAATACTCAAGGATGCATTCTTTACAAAAACTTTGATGTCAAGATCAATGTAATCTGTTTTTACGATAAAAGGACTTTTTCCTGAGGACTTCTTTTCTGGTACTTTTTTACCTATAATCTTATAATCAACCTTTTATTCTCAACGGACATTTTTCATCGACTTGGCATGTGATATTGAACTCTAAAAATTTGTCCATTACCTCATGATAAACTCACGAAGATAATTGTATGAGTGAATGTTTTAATTTTTGGTACGTAATAAGTTTGCAGATGTTGCTGGGTATGCCTAGTATTGAAGTTTGATTTGACATAAGGATGATTTTATTCGGCAACTATCTATCTGACTAAACAGTAAACATTTAACTATTACACCAATTTATCAACAAGAGTAATAGACTCTCTTGACTTAACTTTGATTTATTTTTTTATCTGAGGCTGCAGCCAGAATATTAGAACATTGCCGTAGGATAATAGCTATTTATTCTGTTATCTTAAAAAACTACACAATTGAACGGGTTCAAAACAAGTATATTTTGTTGAAGTTATTCAAGACCGATTATTATTCTAAAATGAGTGATCTCTTTAAAAACTATTTTTCAAATTGTTACCTATGTACGGATTGTGTTCATCGATATGATGTTATTATCTGCAAATTATCTTGGTTTTCTGAAGGACACGCATTTGAATAAGCCTATTGATTGTTTGCGTATCCTATTCCATGTATGATTAACATTACCTTTTTTCCTGTTACTTTTTTTCCGATCACCTTAACATGCATATATATCTTTAAACCAACTTATTCAATACTGTACTGGCCGTTTAGCCGGCGCCCAGTCCGTGTCACGTGACCTCTTTCCTCGGCTATGGCATTACGTAACTGCTGGTCAATTAGGTGTGAAAGCCTCGAAGTACTAGTTCCCCTTTAATGATTTCGAACTTTGAATATGACTTTTTATAAAATTGAGTAATATTTTATAAACTGTAAACTGAAAAAAGCTTATGTGTATTTTGCAAGTGATCATGAAGTGTTTCACTGACTTAAGAAAAGTAAGGAAAAGGCTATAGAGTCCATTCAAAAAATCTCCAGTCACATCCTTGAACACATGCAGTACTGAGCAGTTCCAAAGCATTCTTCAGTGATGAGCTGACACAAAGTTTTTAATTGTACTCACAGTTGCCCAGTCGCATGCCGTACATCTGATTCATTTGTTCTCAGTTTTCTTCATATTACGTTTGTTTGGTTGGGATTGGGGAATCAACAAGTTATCTTCTCACTATTTCTCGTAATATTTGTTGTTTATACCCAAGCACATATGTGCAGCGAACAACTCCGGCTCAATAAAATTAATTTTAAATAATAATAGATACATGTGATGCAGGATTGTTCCTTTTCATGTATTTATTAACTTTCCAAATAATATTTGAAGAAACCTCTCGTGATTTCCATTTATGGAAATTGAAAAACGAGAGCTGAAATTTGAAATGACAGAGTTAAGCATAAATGTAAAGAACAAAGGAGTCATATTTTTCGTCAAAGTCCCTTAAACACAAAGAGGAAACATATGATAAAAGATTTACAGACGGTTCTGATTCATAAGTTATTTAAATGTTTATCATAGACACAATCCTGCAGGAACGTTTATACAAATGCAGCTGCACCAAGAACGTTTGTTCACTTGGAGGAAAAGCAAAACAATACCCCATTATCTATATGTGAAATAAATAGAAAGGACCGAGGATAATGAACAAACTAAATTGATAATCATGAAACTCATTTCATATCGATCCCTTTATTCTCCCAGTAATCCTATCAGAGCATCTGACTTAGATACTTCCCTTAGACATTAGTATTTATATAAACTCTAAATGAAGCAAATCACAATTAAGCCCCTTGCTATCGATTGTCAAGCATAAAGATAAGTCTCATTTCATCAAATAATGCCTTGCGAGATCAGGCAATGCAATAAAGGTTCCAATATTAATTTTATCTTTTGGCAGAAAAATCATATCTGATTTCTAAAACTTGATTAGTGTGTAGAAATAACCGAAACAAAGATTTGCTATGCTATAAAACAATATTGAAACCAATTTGTTACTCAATCCAAAAATTTTTTTGTTTTGATATTGTACACTTTGCCTGATAATAAACAAGTTATTTTACATTTCACCTGTATATATGTTCAAATTTGATCAAATTTAACATGTTCCGGTGACATAATCACCGGAAGATGTTAAATTTGATCAAATTTGAACACTAAAAAGATTTTCTTTTTAATAAGCAATGAGCACAAAACTTGATGATCAAAATGGACACTTTGATTCAAAAACGAAACTGCTGAAAAGTAATCAAATATCAGTAAAATATTTCTTAACATACAAAAGAAAAATATAGATCGAATTGCATACGAATGACTGTTTCAAAACTCAAACTCATTCACTAAGCATGCATATCTCACAAAACTTTCGTTTTGTAGGATGACAATTTATCTTTAAATTCGGCAGAATTATATTGAAGTAATATCTGGCGAAGATTGATAAGAGAGAAGCTATAATTTTAATTTCTTCTCATGACACATGATTTGGTAAATAACGCCATTTAAAGGAAAAGGAATATTTGATATTTGTCCTGCTTATTTAGAGTAAAAGGTATGTTGCAAATACAAATGATATTATCATAAATGTTTCAAAGCTTCATTTCCTGAATATGTATGCATTCTGTATATATACCAGTTTATTTGAGGTTCATAAATATAAATACCATTGGCATCATATAC